>VXBW01007874.1:139633-177160 GCA_013400375.1 Thinocorus orbignyianus | reverse complement strand
TCCGGTTCCCCCCCCCCCTATCGCCGAGGAGAGCGACCGGCGGGACCCTGCGGAGAATCCCGGGGAAGGGCTGGCGGCGGCGGCGGCTCCCGAGACCAGGGAGCACCGGGAGGGAGCGGGGGTCGGGAAGGAAAGGGCGGCGGAGGCGGTGAACCCCCCGNATTATTATTTCCTTGTTCTTTCTCTTCTTTTTCCTTCCACAAACTTCTCCCACGCATATGCCAAAATTGACACGGCCGGTGACAGATGCCTATTAGTGTCCGACGTGTCACCTCGGTCCCTGGGGTGGACTGAAAGCAACCAGACCCCAAGCACCGGGGAAATTACCACCCCCTCCTCAAAACCCCCCGTTATTTATTCCAATCGAGGACCCGCCGCTTTCCCCCCCACCGGGGACAGTGCCGGAGAAGGTGCAATGGGGACAGGATCTGGCCCTAATCCTCTCAACCACCAAATTACTTGGGAAAAAAAAAAAGGGAAAAAAAACTAAAAGAAGGGAGGAGATGGGCTCAACAGAGCTATTTCCTCGGAGGGTGAGGGTCTCCCGGGGAACCCTCTCGCTGCGCGGCCGCGGGAGTTGCGCTCCCCCTCCGCGCTAAATGCGCTCAACGCCGCCTATTTATAGCGGGATTGATTTCTCCCCGGACACGGAGCGGGACTGAAAGTTAAGAGGGTGATGGGTGTCGAAAGGCGGCGGCGAGCATTTGGAAAGGCAGGAAAAGATCTTTTGGGGTTATTTAAAAAACTGTCTATTTCTTGCGGCGGTGGGGGGACACGTTGTTTCTCAGGAAGGAGCCCCAGATTTTGGGTTATCCCCCCCTCTCCCTGGGGTATCTCTCGGGTACGGCCGCTGGGGAGTCCCGGAGGCAGCATCGGGGCCGATGCGGGTTGGAGCCCCCGGGGAGCGGCTGGGACGCCCCGCTCCGGAGCTGCGTGAGTCGGGGGGAGCTGAGGTTGGAGCTTTCCCAAGGGAAAGAAGGGAAAGATGCTTAAACATCCGCGGAGCTTAAATCTCCGCCCGGAGCCCTGAGCATCTGCATTTGCCATCCCCGCAGCGCCGTCTCCTCCGTCCCCCTTCTTTCCCGCAGGAATCCCCGCAATTAGCCAAAAACACTCGCCACCCCCGTTTCCTTGGGAGCCAACACCTGCGTTCCAGGGACATTGGCCGAATGAACGTTTTGCTGGTCCTAAAACACGAAGCGTTATGTACTTAAAAAGACGCAGAGCATAGGTATTACATCCGCAGAAAGTATTTTAGGCAGTGGATGTTCAATGTAGCAGGTAGAGATGAACTTAGCACGTCTCCCAGACTGAGCTGGGAACAGACTCTTCAGCCATAAAATGCACTTAACAGTCTATTTAATAGTGGCGAGGTCCTTGAAAATGCAATATCCATGCTAATCTCGCCTTTTCTTCTAAATCAGAAACGAAAAATAGGTCAGTAAGGTAAGAACCTTCCCCTTCCATTTAAAACGTGACATTTAATCTATTTAAATAACTAAGTAAACTTTATTAATTCCGGATTTGGTAAGCAAGCTGAGAAAGTAGGCGCTCGGCAACTTTATAAAGACAGAGAAAAGGGAGAGGGAGCGTCCTTGAACCCCGGGCTCAATAAAATCCCACGTTCCTTCAGCTTCGGCGAAATGGAAATAACCGAGACACGGGTAAAAAACCTCAGCCTCCCTCCATCCACGGAGGGATTTTTCCCGGGGGGGGATCGGAGCATCCTCCGGGAGTGGAGGCGGGAATGGCAGAAATTTAAGAAAACAACTCCAAATTCTTAAGTCTTTCTAATTTACAAAGCGCTAATATTTCAAGGGGAAACAAGAAAAAAAAAAAAGGAGTGAGTGGTGGGAAGAAGAAGGAGGAATCCACCTCCCCCAGGTTATGGTGGTGTTACTGCTCTTCCAGGGGAAGGAAGATAGGAAAGAACCGCGGCTCCAGCCCCACAAAGGCTTAAATTTGAGGGTGATTTTTTACGGTGCCGGGAAGCCGGGGAAAAAAAAAGGTCAGGTTGTGAATCTACACTGGAAAACGCCTTCAGAGTTCACTTCCCCGCTCGCTCCTGCATCGGGAAACGGAATCCTGGCTGAGTTGGGAAGGAACTTTTTACAGCCGCAGCCTCTCCTAGAACTGCTTCCCTCCCTCTCTCCCTGGGAAAGGCTTTCTCACTATCCTGCCCGCATCTCGCTCCAGATTTCTGGAATACCCGGGAGATATTTGCCTTCCCACCAACCCCGAGAGCCGGGCTGGAGAAGAGCCGGGCAGACCTCCACGAAGCCTCCCCTGAACGCCAAGGGTTAAGAAAAGCCGTTTTTCCCCCCCCCTTATTATCGGTTTTCTCTTCACTCCCGAGCACCAAACCCCAAGCCCCGCTCGCCTGCTGCCCCCGCCGTGTCAATGTGTCCTTTAGTGCCTTTCCCAGTCATTGATCTGCTCAAAGTCACCGCAGAAACACTAGTGACAGAGACTCAATTCCAAGGCAAGTATTTAGAGAGGATTCGATTAAAAAAAAGCTTTTTTTTTCTTCTTTTTTTTTTCTAGGGAGGGAATGATTTCACCTTGCAACAAAAGAGCGCTCGGCTCATTGAAATAACGCACTCGGATGTGCAGCCGAGCGCTCCCCCTCGGCTCCAGCACCAAAATCATCAATAACCTGCAAGGTATAAGAAAAATAAATAACCAAAACCCCCAAACCTCTTTTATTTTTTGGCAGTAGGAGCCCTACAGGCAATGCTCATGGGCCGTAGGGTTCTGAGAGCGGGCTTTAGGGAATTCCGGGCATGGAAAAATCCTGGAGGGAAGAGTAGAAGAAATTGAAATAAGGACAAATTGAAATAAAGACAAATTGAAATAAGGATCTGCTGCCGGGATGCTGGCTCCGGCTCCGGCTGGGAATTCACTTTGTGCAGTGCATTTTCAGTGTCCCACACCATGCCACGGCCACAGTGGGGTTCAGGGGCCCTACCTCTGCCCACCTTCTCCTTTACTTTGGAAGTAGTTGGCAAATCTTCAGGACTTCGCTTATTTTACAGATTTGTCACCCCAAGACATGCCGCCTTAGGGTATTATTAATATCTTAAACCAGAAACGTTGTTTTTAGCAGTAACATGAGTGATGGAGTGTAACAGATTTAGATGCTTTATGCAAAATTTGGTGACAATAACCCACCACTCTTTTCAAAAGTATCATGGCTCCGCAGGCCAGCAGACTACTCTGATTTTTACGTTTACCTCTGTAAGACCACAAACTTCCAGTCGCTTCATCCTGTCCTGCCTGAGGACAGTGGCAGTTGCTGAGAGTGCTGAAATACGGCAGGAGTGAGAGGGACCGGGATGTCCAAGTAAGTGGCACCCAACTGGAAAACAGTTGGGATAGCGGGAATCAGTATGATGCACGTTATTGGAAAACTTCACAGAAGGAAAGCCGTCTCTGGTGGGATGCAATACTATGTGTTGCCTGGTGTTTATATATTGTAAAAAAAACCCAACAGCTAAAAAAACCACCCCTCAATCTATAAAGAATTTTGTTTTCTATCTCTGGTTACTTTAACATTTATAGTATAAGTGGTCAGATACTTCCTGACCACTCTCCCACTTTATAGCAGTTGAATTTAAATCCTTCAGAACTTTCAGTCTTGGGACTCCAGTCCAAGGAGTTCATCTGGACGCTCTGTCCATGAAAATCTTGGGAGTGTGGTGTTCCTCTTAAAAATAATCAGTTTCCTACTAAATTAAGGCCTACAACCTGCAGAAAACACAGCAAACTAAAGAAAAAACAGAGATTATACTTTTAAATACCAGTAAGGGTTGTATAAAGATGATCTAGGAGCATCATTGTTAGAGTTGGAAGGGACCTTAAAAATCACCAAGTTCCAATCCCCCTGCCCTGGGCAGGGACACCTCCCAGTAGGGTAGGTTGCTCAAATCTATGTTATGCTCTGCACTTTATCAAGATCTTAAAGAAAATCACAGAGGGTAAAACTAAGAGGCTGTAAAAGAGAGGGCTCTGGTGCCCAAGATCTTTCATCTCCTAGCTGGTTCCTAGGCACTGAATCGTAGATGTACAGCCTGAGGAGCTGCTTCCCGGCTCTCCTGTGCAGTCGGAGAACAAGCCTTCTAGCTGCTCCCTTCTGCAAAAACAAAGAGAGGGACAGTTAGATTCCTCACCTTAATAAAAAGCCACTCTTGTGTGTGTCAGGACGCTTTTCACCAGTAACACCCCAGTAGGACACTTCCCCCCCCTCCCTTACGAGATGGAGATATATGCACCATCTCTGTATGCAAGATACAAAATAGAACGAAGGAGCAATCGCCTCCTGACAGCACCGATGGGACACCGAGCCCAGGCCAGGCCCCTGAGCGGCGATAAACACGGCTTCCACAGCGCCCGGGCAGCGCCGCCATGTCTGCCTCCTGAGGGAGCGCCGCCATGTTTATCTCCTGAGGGAGTACCGCCATTCCCGGTCCCCTNCCCGTATCTCTCTCTGAGGCAACGTGAGGAATAAACATCTTTTCTGACAAGGAGTTGTGGGACAGGAGGCTTATGGAGCGGGTATTCTTTCAACAAAGCATTTTCAGTTTAACATTTGCATGTTTTTGAGGAAGGAAAGGGTGCTGCTGAGCTGCGTGCTGACATCTCTGAAACGATAAGTTATGCTAAGGGTCATGCTTCCCTGACTGAGTTCTGTGGGTTCCCTTTGGCGAGGGGTGGATGGTTTGTCACAATTTATCAGAATCTTTATAGTAGGCAACATATACAGTGTTTTTTGGGGACTGATTTTCACCCTGTGCTTATAGATGGCATTTCACTTGACAGAAGTTTTAATTTCACCCATCCCTAGTTAATAGGTGAGAACTTTTTTAAGTTGAGACTGGCCAACGCACCTTTAACTTTCTCCTGAAAAATCGTACTTGTTTAACGTTGTTATCTGTGAGGTAGCAAAAATCAGAGCGCCGTGCTTTTGAATCTAATAGAAAGCATGGCTTTTGTTTCAGGAGGTGTGGAATAATTACTAAAAGTGGAAAAAAAGCAGGAAAGAATATATTAAGAACTGTTTTTGAGAGGAGAAATTCTGTACCCCAGAAAATGACAGTTACCCCGAATATAGGGAATGGCAGAAGGAAATGAGAGGAACAGAGATGGGAGAGTCTGTCATCAGGTGAGACTGGCATTGCACAGGAATTAAGGAGATTTAATTAATACATGTTCTAACGAGATGGAAAGGGAGNCCCCTCCCCCCCCCCACGGCGGATCAGGGACCGCCAGCCCCCCTCCTACATCCCACCCCACACCGGGGAGGCCTCGCTAGGCTCCGCCACCCGAGGGCGCCGGCGGAACCGGGCCGGGCAGCGCAGGCGCAGACACATCTTCTCCCTCCATTACTGCCCCCCCTCCCAGCCTGAAGGGCCGGAAGCCGCCTCAGAGGCGGAAGCGCGTGCGCGACCGGTGCGTCCAGTAAGGAGCGGCGGGAAGGNTCACAATTTATCAGAATCTTTATAGTAGGCAACATATACAGTGTTTTTTGGGGACTGATTTTCACCCTGTGCTTATAGATGGCATTTCACTTGACAGAAGTTTTAATTTCACCCATCCCTAGTTAATAGGTGAGAACTTTTAAGTTGAGACTGGCCAACGCACCTTTAACTTTCTCCTGAAAAATCGTACTTGTTTAACGTTGTTATCTGTGAGGTAGCAAAAATCAGAGCGCCGTGCTTTTGAATCTAATAGAAAGCATGGCTTTTGTTTCAGGAGGTGTGGAATAATTACTAAAAGTGGAAAAAAAGCAGGAAAGAATATATTAAGAACTGTTTTTGAGAGGAGAAATTCTGTACCCCAGAAAATGACAGTTACCCCGAATATAGGGAATGGCAGAAGGAAATGAGAGGACCAGAGATGGGAGAGTCTGTCATCAGGTGAGACTGGCATCGCACAGGAATTAAGGAGATATAATTAATACATGTTCTAACTGGAGATGGAAAGGGAGGCCAGATGTGGGTGTTTTTATAGAAGGGAAAGGCCAAGCTTGTGACACTTGATTTTGGAAGTCATATAGGACTTTGGTATTCCTGGGCCTAAGTTTAGGAATCAGGAAGGTTCATTTAGAGTAAAATGATGTACAGAGTCTACCTGAGTATCTTTCATTCATGCCTGTCCTGTGTAGCACAGGTGTAGCATTGAAAGCATGTGAATATCAGTGTTCACCTATAGATGGTGATCCACTGCTGTCATAGATTTATATTGCTAAAGTAACTTTTTTTTCTTTTTCTCTTGGTGTTGTTGGGTCATACCTTTCTGTGAATAGTAAGTAAATACAAATTTAGCTTGAGTGGAATAATTTAAACCTGTCTTAGGTGTTACTTGTCTGTTACTAAAACAGTGGTTTAGTACTGCTGCTGTGTGGGATTTTTTTTTTTTTTGGCAGTAGCAAATGTCTTAAACTTGTTTAAATTGAAAGATGCCTCTTCTGTGAGCAAAGTCTTTGGCGGTTGTACCCAGACTCATCCGTTTTTCTGTAACGAAGCTGTTGCTGACTGTGGAGGGAACGGTGCTACTGCTGCTGATTTGGCAGAAGTAACAGCCTTTGGATTTACTGCTGTCTCTCATTGTCAAGACTGGAGTAGTTTCTTCATTTTTTTTCTAAGGCTGAAAATATTTTTGATTCTCTGGGTTGAAGTCTGCATATTGTATAGTTAGTGGGTTTTGCAGAGGGCAGCGTCATTCCTCTTTCTTGATTTCTGAGTTTGATGCATGTGGCCTTTAATTTGACAGACCTAGCAATATTTCTTAGTGTCATTTATAGGGCCAAGCAAGGTTGGTGGGAGATGGGTCTTCATGCCTTTTTGGGTAGGAAGGTGGAGAAGATCTCTTGAGCCTTGAGGTTTTATTTGGTGTATCCTCTAGGGAGAGGTTGCTGATGGAGAGTGTGCTTATGTTTGGGAAGGGAGAGGTAGAATTTCAAACTCTGTTTTGAATATCAGGGAGACTGAAGTAAGACTCAGATCAGGGATTTTTGATCGTTGATGCCAGATGTTTGCATTCCTAGGTCAGTAGTACACGTTTAATGTTTTTGACTGTGTACTGGGTCACGACTGTATTCCTGTGGAATTTGTTAGAACAGATTATACAGTCTATCCTGGGCTCTGTGCTTTTATAATGACTTCAGGAGAGTAGACAGTATCTGGTCCAGCATTAGATGTGCTAGTTCATCATTAAATTTTTGTATATTTTTAAACCAACAGGAAAGCTTATGCCAGATGTGCGCTTGGCATAATTTGGCCTTTGGTGTTCTTAGTCAAGAAAATAAGTGACATTAATTTAATACTGGGATGTTAACTCACTCTTTAAAACTGTGTGCTTATTAACAATATTCTTTTTTTCCTGGTGAGTTATTAATCTGAGAGTTTTTGTAGACTTCTTTGAAGAAGTTTTCCTTGTTCAGTGGCAAATACTAGTTTGTGAGCTACCTAACATATGTGATTGGCATGAGTATTTTGGCCCTCACTATGATCTTTTCTGCTGGTCTCTTGTAGAATCTTCTCTTGTCACTTACAGGTAAAAAGTGTTTGCATAACAAATTGTGTGGAACATATTAAGACAATGTTTAAGTATGTACAGCATAGTGTTATGTGGTACTTTATTTCTCTTAAGTGGTTTAAAATCTTTTACCCTTCTTCTTGCTGTTGGGTTTTATGCGTTTTGTCAGATGCCTTTTCAGCTTCTAGCTCAGGAATGGGAGAAATTGCTTCTGGGCAGCATTTGGCTTCACAGTCAGAAATTTTCCAGTACTGAAAACGCCTCCTGATTGCAGTGCCCTTTCAGATGCGAGATCATAACAGAATGTTCCTGGGTGGGGAGAGAACCGGGACTGTCAGTAGTGCCATTAAATGCCTCGGACAAAAACTCGGACAATATTGTAGCAATGTTTATGGTGTTTTTTCCAGGTACCTTTTGGCTTGTTACAAAGACCAGCTATGGAGAAGTGGAGCTTGATGATAATTACTGTTTTACTGGCACTTACCGTACGCTGGACTGTATCGCTTGGTTCTTACTCAGGTAATACATATTCATGGTCTGTAAAACAACCACATGAAGGTGCATTATGGAGCTTGTGATAAATTAAAATAAACTTACATGTAAAATCATAAATAGGAAGTAATGTGTTATTTCCAGTACTGTCATGTTTTAGTGCCTCTGTTTCCCTAAGGCTCATATAATAAGTTATTCTTATTTTTCTGAAGTGTACAGTGATTAACATCACAGCTGCTTGGAACAAAATGCTGGGAAAAAAGAATCCCACAGCTGTTTTTTGAGGGGGACAACAGTCAGTAATGTTTTAGGAGGAGCTGGCTGTTCACCCCTATGTCTTTGCTGTTTAAGTAGCTGCAGAATATTGTTGCACTCTGATGGTACACTTGTTTAATCTTGTCCTTTAAGTTCTGTAACATATAGCTGTAATTTATATTTAGATAGAACTGTACTAGTGATAATGAAGATGGTGTGAAGGTGATGTGGAGTGAGTGATTACACTCTGCCTTTTAGCTTGACTTCTTTAAGACTGTTTACAGCATGAACTAGAGCTATATTCTTTTAATAGATGAGTTTTTCTCCTCCCTATCTCATAATGCTTGCAAAGAAAGCAAGTTGGTTTTTTTCCCCAAACCTCTCAGTGCTATTCTTGTGCTTAGAATAAGCTTGCACAAAGCTTGTTCTCTGCAAATTTGTTTATTTATTTATTTCAAATAAACCTGAAATGGATCTGAAAGAATCACAAGCTCAGTCAAATTCAGCTCTGGTTTTTCTGTTAAGGCAGTTGGGAGCCTCATTCCCTGAGTAGTTGGAGCTGTTCAGTTGTATTCTACTCCTGGGTTCCATTTACTTGAAGCAATTTGCTTGAAGATAAGTTGTGTGCATACCTTCTTGCACAGGTGTTTTATTTTGAGTTTGCTTTCTGAAAATACCTTTATGAGAGATCTGTAGGTAACCCAGGCTTTCTTTTACCCATCTATAGGCAGAAAAGCAAACACCCCGTCTTTTGGCCTATAAGGCTAAATTTCTGTTGTGCTGCATATCTTTAAAATTATGTTGCTAACTGTATTTTTTTAAAGTTGATTTAATTTCAAACAAATCAAGATTCTGAAAGAGTCTCAAAATAATGCCTGAACTGAAATAACAATTTTCAGATCTTGTTTCCTACACTACATGTAACTTCTTTTGGTGTAGGAAAAGCCGAGCCTGATCCAATAAACAAATTAATAAAGCAGGTGCTTAGCTTTGAGCATTTGCTGGTTGGAAGAAAAGACAAACCTGAGTTTTAGAAAGAACTGTCAAATTCATAAGTACAGTGAATTTTTTGTTTACTTTGACTTTCTTCACATGTAATAAGTTTTTAATGACAGGAGTGAAGAAGAAAATTGAACAGGGTGCTGTTTGAAACTGACATGATCCTGTTGTTTTACTTTTGCTGCTGCTCAGTGCAATAAAGTTGAGCAAAGGATTAGAGGTAGTTGCCGTTCTCTGAAGCAGACTCTGGTAGAAATGCTGATTCAGCATGGTCTGAAACCACGCGTGGCATTGATAGCCAGAAGAAAAGAGGTTGATTCTACCCTTGCTTACTGTAGAGTCTTGGATTGCTGTATCATTTCCACGCTGTTCTTGCCTGCTGTCTAGAATGCTTTTGGATCTGCCTCTAAAATGAGGGTCATGGTGGTGAGAAAGCAGATAACTGAAACATAATTTTGAAAGGTTACCATTTATGACCTTAGATTAGTTGATCTTGGAGAATTATTGAGGAAAAACTTCATAGATTAATGCATAATTTTTTTTTAATGCGTTGCCAAACTCCTGCTAAATGAGTTGAAGCTAAGTATGTGTGTAGAAAGGCAGCTTCAGACCCTTAAAAATGCCTGTTTCCAGGTACTAATAAAGGTGAATAAGATCACTTTAAATTTAAAACCCTTTTATTATAAAATACTCAATTTTTGTTGATTCTGAATTTTGTTGGGCTGCATACGTGTTGCTTGTTATAGGTGGAAGCTAAATATGCATTCTCTAACTCATGTGTGATCAGTCTCTGTATCTGGTTTTTAGTAATCAGTTTTGGATCAAGATCCCTTTTGATTATTCTGAAGCCAATTCATTTGTTTTCCTGGTGTGTTTTCTGAGGGCAGGAGAAGCTGAAATAAAATACATGTGTGTTTATATGTATATACCTGTGTATATTACACACAAACATACACATACAATCTAAAATTTGAATAATTCTCAATTCTTTGTTCCATGAGATTTATAGCTACAGATTGGACACTGATAAGACTCCTGTTCTCCAGCGACCTCACTTATTTGGGAAACTTTTCAGTTGAATGTGGAGATAATCTACTCTCTCTGTAACCCAAGAATAAATTAGTGGAGATAATCTGTTCTCTTCGCTACCCAGAAAGAAATAGTACATATCTGAGCTTGTGTGACTCCCAGAAACATAGATCATGTGAAAAAAATATAGATGGCTTTCCTATATTTTAAAGAAACTCTTAAATCTCTGTCTGGCTGGTGCCAATATTTTACTGGGAGTACTATCAGTCCAGTTTCTGTTCTCAATAAGCGCAGACTAATAGATTAAATAAACTCTGTGATAAAGATGCTTATTACACTGCTGTTATCAGAGAGGGAATACACAGAGGGAATTGTTTATGAGTAGACATCTGAAGTATTTGCGTAGATAAAGCTGCTTTTTTTTTTTTTTTTTCTTTCTTTCCTGTGGAAATAAATATATCTTAGTTTTCTGAGGGACTTCTGTGTGCATGTGTGAAAAGTCGCAGTTCCGCAAAGTGCATGATGTTAAAGGACACGTTTCAGCAACCGCTCAGTTTAAAAATGTGTGAGAGAGAATTTCTGTAAACCAAAATGGAGCAGTTTTTATTTAGAAAGCTTTGCAGATTACAAGAAAAAAAATCTTCTAAACCTATTCTGTGTACTGAATGGTCTGATTCAGTAAATTGCTGATCTTTAGTTAACTCTTCACTAAGAATTATGTGGAAAGGGACGGATGCAGTGTTCTTACTAGTATTACAAAGCAGGTAACAGGAAAGGGAGAGGAACTGGGGCTCTTGCAGCAGGTCTTAGCTCTGAGTAAATTTAAAAATAAGGCTTGCTGTTACTTTTAACAGAGAGGTACCTTGAAACACAAGGGAGAAAATTACCAATTATTTTATACTGAGGGAGCAAAATAGTTCACACACAATCAGTGTAAGATGTCCATTATGTACATTTTCTTATTTCAGAGTGAGTGCCACATTTTTCATCTGTGCTTGGAAATGATTTTTTTTTTTTTGTCAGATGAGGAAGCAATTCTTCACACTGGAGTATCTTGATAAATGCTTATTGTAGAAATATCCAGAGAGCCAAAAGAACATGTAAATTTTTTTCTCCTCCCTGTTAGATTGCATAGCAGATGAGGTCTCTATTATGTTCTCAAATATCAGAGAGGAATGCAGAATAAAATTAGCAATATATTAATATGCAAATACATGTCTGGAGGGAAAGCAATCAGAATAATTTCCTACTTACTATGTCATCTCTTTTTAGGTGCAGGAAAACCACCCATGTATGGAGACTACGAAGCTCAGAGACACTGGCAAGAAGTTACTTACAACTTGCCCATCAGGCAGTGGTACGTAGTGCCTTGTAGTTCAGGTTGCAAAGGGGTGCATGTAATGCAACTTTAGTTTGTGTCTTACTTTAATAGACCTTTAAGGCTAAAATCTCTGTGACATCTTCTGTTCTCTAAACTATTGTAAAAAACCCTTTTGTAGTAATATAATATCACCCTCTTCTTAGACTGAGACACTGATGGTTTTTTTTTTTTTTTTTCACAAATAAAAGAAAAAAGCTAAAATTTGGAGCTTTGACTTGCTAACTATGTGCTTGTCTGACCGTGAAGCTCCAGTTTTGTTTTGAATTGGAAAGATCAAGAAGCAGTTTTTTAGAGATCATAGAGAAGCTTGTTCTCCTGGCTGAGAAAAAAATAAAGACTGAGACACTGATGGTTTTTCAGTTCTGTAACGCACAAAAACTGTCAGCACTACCAAAGCCTACTCTGCTCATGTCCACAAAGCTCAGAGACGGGGCTATGCTGGGAAATGCAGAGACCTGAATTCTTGTACTGGAGGCACTGGTTGTTTCTTGCACCTGGGGGTTTGTTGTTCACACCCATATTCTTAATATAGATTTTAAAACGTGGGTGCCTAGAGTCTAGATGTAAGGATAGTGAACTGGAGTTGTACAGAGCGCTTAAAACAGGAGGAAAATTATTCCAAATATTTTATTTATTTTTACATTATTCCTAATACTTCTTGGAGCTTGCATGGAATGGGAAAAGGTATTTAGTCCGTACATGTGCTGCAACACAAATTGGAATACGTTGGAACTCCAGGTCGTCTTCCAGCAGGGATAGCAGCATTCTGTTTGTCTGGCGTAATTTTTTCCTCAGCTGTCTGTTGGGAACAGACCCGTATGACAGAATAGAATATTAATAATTCCATTGTATTTCTCTAAATATATGTTGGACCAATTCTGAAAATATGACCCTGTGTGGAACTCTGCACGTGACTCTGATGTGACTTCAGATTATCCTGTTCTGTCTAGATTATCATTTCTTTACTACTTTTTTTTTTTTCTTCTTTTTTTCTGGGATATCCAAACCCCTCATTGTGCCAGAGTTTGGATCACGGAGAACTGCCATGATAATAGACTTGGCAGCTGGGATCCACTCTGCTACGTGGAACTATATGTACTTAAAATTAAAAGGTATAGCAGTCATCATTTCTAGGCATTCCCAGGGGCCAGATGAATCTGTATGGCAGGCTGGCTTTAGCTGCCAGTTGGGCATCTCAGTCTTGTTGTGTTTGCACTTTGCTTTATTTATAACAGAAGTTTTTTAGCTTGGGCCTGCTTTGGGAATTGAATCTCTTAATACAGAGAAGTCATATTCAGTCTTGGGTGTTTGGAAAACAACATCTCAGCTGACAGGCAAGGGATTATGTTCTAGAATACTGAGCTGGCTTTCCCCTCCTGTATTATGAAATACACGGTGTGAAACGATGTTACACTCCAGTATGTAAAAATAGCATTCAAATTTGAAGTTGAGTTTCTAATCACTTCTAGTGTTGTTTGTTTAGTATTTAGAAAAGCTGTCTGTGCAGCAAGCACGTGTTCTTCTGTAAATCTGTCTGGGTATATCAAGGGAGCAGCTCTCTTGTGAGGACATCGACCTGTAAGATCTGTTGATCTTTTCACAGACCTAATCGTTACGTTTCCTGTTAAACAGGCATTTATAGATAATATAGTTGCATATCTGTGCTTATTTTCTTTGATCCAAAACAAAGATTCATTAAAAATGCTGCAGTAAAGTACAGTATGGTTTGTGCGTAGTTTCTTCGCATGAGTTTTCTCTGAGCCAGAGGCCAGAATTTAAATATTTATTTTTTGTATTAGTCTTGACATTATTTATTAAAGACTCCTTTAAGAAAGTATTATTTGTTATATTGCTAATTGAAACCAGGAAGGCTTTTTGCTTAACATTACTGGGTATAGGGATTGTTTTTTCTATTGAAACAGTGAGTTTATGGAAGGGAAATTAAAAAAAATTGGAACTCAAAACTAGAAAGTTTACTGCTAAGTTGCAGACTTACAGTTTGTACAAAGAATCTGAACTGCCTTGGCAGGAGCAGTCTGGAGTTGCAGGATCAGAAGCAGAGATGCAACTCAAAGAAATATGATTTATCATCAGTTCATGAGATACTTCAGGCAGCTCATAAAGAATTGAAGAAATATCATTTACTATAATAAATGTCAAAAATTGGCTGCATTTGAAGAGAGAAACTGGAGAAGCCAAGAGCTTGCCCCTTGGCAGTTAGACCAGTCAGTCTGTTTCACTGAGATACAAAGGGTCTGACGCCTTATTTTTGTAACTTCTGTTTTCCTTGGATAAAACTTCCCCTTTGTCATTTGGAATAGGTGACTAAATTTTGACTGCTGTCAGCCTTCTGTAGAAATAATTACAAATGGGAAGATCCTTTTCCTTTCTCTCACATGGTCCACCTGAGTTTTGAGGTGGAACTATGTAAAGTAATTGTGGCTGACCCATCTGATTGAGGCGTTGGTTATTCTGGAGACGTTCCTCTGATAATGTGGTGTTCCTTTTGATGGAACATTTTAGCCCCCAGCCACCTACATCAATGCTGCCAGAATTGCTGAGGTGCACCTCCTGTGGCATAGTGTTCTTCCAGATCTATGCTGCTTTTTCTTTGCCTGTGGAATATCTTTATACCACACTTTTCTACTTCAGCTGCTTCCCAGAGCAGAAACAGCTCACAACTTGCTGCATCAAAAGAGTAGCAGGTAAACTTTAACTTTCAGAAGTCATTGTCACGTGTTAAATGTGCTGTCCAAGTCCAGGGAAAATGGGAATCTAGGATTAATAGAAGAAAAAGTCACTAGTGAGTTCAGTTTCTTTTGAAATTTCCTTTAGCTGCATTTGGTTTATTTCCTTTTTGGCAAACTGGTTGCTGCCTTCTGGAATAATTGGCCTGCATGAAATGGTTTGTAGCTGGAGGTGAAGACCTGCAAAGCCTACCACATGTACAGATCTACTGTAGCTCTAGATTTGTTTATTTTTGTGTGAGCTTTGCCTTAGTTTCTGGATTTTTGTCCAACTCTGTTCACAATAAGGATTTTCCCTCTTCAGGTAATTTGGTTTTAGGAGCAGCTTTTTAAAATCTCCTGTTTTGCAAACAGAAGTCATCGTGCTCTCAGTCACTTCAACTTTTGTGCTGATGCTTGAGTTTGGGTTTGGGTTTTTTTGTGTAAAGTAAAATAAAGCATATATAGAAGTTTCCAATTTCCTTCTGGATTTTGAATTTGTTGATAAAAATATTTGGTTTCAAATCCCACTGTTTCCTTGGGCTGAAACAGCTGCTAATGTAGATCCTTCTTTAATTTATTTTCTTTTTTTTTTAGGTATTTCAATACAAGTGATAACAACCTGCTGTACTGGGGCCTTGATTATCCCCCCCTTACTGCCTATCACAGTTTTCTGTGTGCTTATGTGTAAGTTTGTTATTTTAAATACCTACTTTTGTGGAGAACACAAAGCATCAAACTCACCTTTGTTTTGTTGTTGTTTTCCCCCCCCCCCTTTTTTTTATTTTTAGTTTCTCTGCTGTAGTAGTAGCTAAAAACTACCACGCTGGAAAGTATATTTGCTACTTTAAAGTTGTGAAAACAGATTTTGTGTGTATCCCTATTGCATAAAATGATATGGCTATTTTCATGTCTTGTAATTATTGCAAGAGGGAAACTGAAGGGTTTCTGTAAACTTTAAACTTTAGCAGATTTTGATGTGATTTAGACACTTTGCTTTCCATATGAGCCACCGTTGGATCAGTGATGCAGGGGGGAAAGGGCTGTAGGAATTGGGTGCATCGCATGGGAAACCTCTCTTGTATTGAGAGCCCAAGTGATATTTGATGACTGGATATCATGTAAATAGAATTCTGTTATTGGAATACTTTTTCCACAAGGGCTTTACTGCTGTTGGAATGAGACTTATGGAATAAGAATGTAGGTTAAAGTGCACAGGCAGAGTTATGCAGGGCATCTATGTGAACTGTAAATGGTTTATATTTAATATGTAAGTATGAAAGGTATTTACAATTGTTTTTTTTTTTAAAGTCAGTGGAACTAGACTGAAGGTGCTTGTCTTGTCCTAATAAATATTGTATTCCATTCTTGCTGGTTTTTTTAGTTGTTAAATAGCAGATAAAGTCTATAGTGTAAACTGATCGAGTGGGGGGGAAATCTTTCATTGATCACTATTGCTCTTTGAAATATTTCTTCTCATTCATTTTAATTCTTGGAATATGCTCCTGTGCATGTCATCTTTATTGCTGAAAAGAGTGTAAAGGGAAATGAGAACTGTCTACATTTTGATGTGTCTGTACTTTGTTTTACAGTGCAAAGTTAATAAATCCTGATTGGATTGCTCTGCACACCTCTCGGGGGTATGAGAGTCAGCCACATAAGTTATTTATGCGTACAACAGGTAGGAAAATTATATTTCCTTAGGATGATTGTACAGCTTTGTCTTGCTTCCTAATTTAGCAAGCTTAATATCATGCAGCTTCTCTGTCTTCACCAGTTTGTTCTCAGTTCATTGACTTGAGTGGCTTTGCCTGTCCATTTATGAACCAGACTCCTCTGTTTTTTTTTCTCTTCTACCATCATTTGTGAAGCTGATAAATATAAAATATACAAACAAGTTCTCAACCAAATTGGTTCAGTAAAAACTCTGAATAAATAAAAAAACCCCATTTTTTTCTTGTTTTTTAACTTTGAAAAGAATATTGTTATTTTCCCTTCCATTCTGAAACTTTTTATTTCCAGCTTAGCTTGGGTTTTACTGTAAAATGATTTTGCCTGTAGACTGGCATTCACTGACTTAACGGCCTCTTGAGGTCTCAGAGGTTTTTATTTTGGACTGAATTCTTAATCTGAAAGGGAGAGATACTTGATATTTGTAAAGATGTCACTCTTCTTTCAAACAGTCACCACTTTCTAGAGAGAAACTTCTGTTAACAAAAAAGTAAAAACGTATTTTACTGTTTTTATACTAAATTTCATTTTCCCATAGTCACTCATCTGACTGTTGGATTATTTTGAACTGGTTCTACAAAGAAAAGGATAAAACAAGAGCAGAAAAAAAAATGCAGATAATTAATTTAAGTAACTATATGAGTAGGAGGGCAAACAATGTGGCCAATGAGCTCTTGCTCTCTACTGGCAGATGCCACGTTATCCTCTTACTATTTTCTTTCATTTTAAATCTGTCTTTTGCTTTGCAGAACAGTAGAATTCCACAAAATGCTTCCTCGTTACACCAGCAGAATTTGTTGTTCGTTGGTAGCTTTTCTGTACTCCACAAACCTCTCAGTCTGGTCTCTAGTAATTGACTGAATTGAAAAAAAATAAAAATCGCTAGAACTTAATTACCCTTGAAACGGTCTTTATTAATTTTGAAGTCAACTCACTTGACAAACCGCTGGTGGATCCAGGAGAACAAATAAACCTTTTTTAACAACAACCATTAGAAGAATGCATTAAAATAATTCTGAATGGTCAGTGTCAGCTGTTGATATTACACCTTTATTTTACGTGTCAGTGTATTTGTTTTGCTAACACCTTGGGTAGATTTGTTTAATTGTGAATTAAGCCTGCACAGTGATTCATCACCTAAGAACTGATACCTTTAAACATTTTCTTCCGAAGCTTGTGATTAAAAAGAGGCAAAATATACTTCCCTCTTGGAATAATTGTATGTTTTCTGAAACCAGTTTCTAGAAATAATCTAAAATTTTTCTCAGGCTCTTAAGGCAATGCTCCAGAAGGATTCACCTGGTGGTTTAAGCACAAGCTGGAGTTGATGTAATTTTAGGCAGGTTTCTTTGTTGACTCTGGTACCTATATTTGCTGTAGGCAGATGATCAAAGCCAAAGAACTAGTTTTAGTCTATTTATCCACATCACTAGTGGTTCACACAGATACAACAGAGCTTGTAACAATCCAGCGCATCTTAATTATTTGTGTCTTCAGACCCTCTGTTCCATCAAACAACTTGACTGGATCTAATCGTAGTTGATTTCTTTTGAGAATGAAGAATGCCGCCTCTCGTTTCGGCATGTGAGGAACTAGAGTGTGTTCCCTTATTGACTGAGGCTGTGCCAGAAGCCAAAACAGCTGAACACATGGAAGCAGCAGCTTTTGGACATCAGAAATGATAGTGTTAGAAACATTAACAAGATCAAATTCTGTAGACCTATTTCTTTTTGTCCTTTGAAGTAGAACTACCCACTTCATTCTAAGGAAGGACTCTCTGATATTTTAATGTTTGTTTGCCTATACTTTTTCCTTGTCTTCCTGAACACAACTGGGGGTCGAAAAAAAAAAAAAAAGGCACTAGCTTTGGTGTAATTGCAAGCTGTCCTTAAAACAATGAAACATACTGTGATGGAACATAAGACGAAAGAAAAACATGTTCAGCTGAAAGTATGGTCACATTCCTTTTGAACTTGAGTTGAATGACTAAAATGAAGTTTTCCATGAGGATACAGCTGCAAACCCCACAACTGAAAGATAGGCAACTAGACTCACTTCAGCACTGTGCAGTTATTATCATCTGAGGATTTTTACACCAAATGCAACCAGGGTGTGGAGCATGAAGAAGTTTAAACTTGTAAGCAGAGTCAAAGATTCACAGTCCAACTGAAAATGCACAAGTTGAATAGCACTGAGCTGAGTTATGTGGGAGGATTCTAACATACAGTTAATCTTTATTTTTCAGTGTTTGTTGCTGATTTGCTGGTTTACATTCCTGCAGTTATTTTATATTGTTTTTCCTTGAGGGAAACGTCTACTAAAAAGAAGGCAAGTATCTGGGGGTGTGTAAATTAAAAAAAAACAAAGAAAACATACTGTTAAAACAGCGTAAAAATGTAGTGGTATCAGAGTTAATTAATGTACAGAACACCATGATGGCTTCAATTGATGTAAAACTAAAGCTTAGCAGCTGTGAACTCCTGAGTTGTTTTATTTCTGAATTTATTGCTTGGGTGGTAAACCCAAGGTTTGTTCTGGAGCATGGAGGAACCTGGGAGCTGCTTTGTCTTGCATGGTCCTTAGGGTAGAACCAATACACTTTGGAATAACAAGTCTTCTGATTTTTTGAATGGTTCCAAGGGTTAAGGTGGGTGCAGGTGAGTTTTGAGCTCATTGGTGAAGGGCAGGCTGGTCTCCAGGCAATGTTTTCTTATTTATGGAAAATCTGTATCCTTTTTTACGCCTCAAAATATGACTGGCAGATTACTTGAAGATTCTTACGTACAGGATGAATTGGTTTTGTACTGAATTAGTGTAAGTTCCTTGACTAGCATCTAACTTGAAGGTAATTATTTTCCCCTCTGTTTTTTTGATCCTTCTTTCCAGGTTTCCAGTGCTCTCTGCATCCTGCTTTATCCAGGCCTTATTCTTATTGACCATGGACACTTCCAGTATCCTTGTTCTGCTGTGAAATGAATTTCCATTTACACCTTAGTTCTTCTGGAGATGGCAGAGGAGCAGTGTCCAGTGCAGCTGTGTCAGATGGCCAGGTCTAGAGTGTGCTGCTCTGTCTTTGCAGTTACCCAAGACGGGATTCCCTTCACTTAATGCTTCACCATTTCAAAGCAAGGTGTCCAATAGGAGTTAGGTCAGAGCTAACTAGTCAGTATTAGGGGTAGACACCTTCATGGGTGGGTATTTCTTAACAAGATTCAGGTTTTTATACTTGCTTTGCACACCAACAAGCTGTCAGTTGACTTCTCTGGGCCGTGCTGCCCAGTGCTGTCAAGCCAGAGGGACACAATCCTGGAGTTGTGATAAATGTGGATATTTAAATATTCCAAGGAGATACTGAATCTCATCAGCACCTACTAAATCAAGTTAACTAATCTGTGATTTTCTTCCAGGAGAATTCATGGTGAACTTGGAAGATGATATAGCTTAGAAAGCAGCTTTGGAAGGAAAAAAAATAAATTCATCGTATTATTGGATATTTCTGTTACAGTTCAGGAATTCTGGAATTCTGTTGTTGGCCTGACTCTTTAAAGATGTGGATCATCTGGAGACATAAATTACAACAGCGGGGATGGGAATAAACACGGTTCAGCTTAGGTGAGAGAAGCTGGTGGCCAGGAAAGGCACAGGGTTAGAATTTTCAAATATGCAAAAGACATACAGAGAAGAAGGCAATAATCTGTTCTCTGGGTCTTGTGTTGGACAGGGCAAGAAGTATTGGCCCCGAGTTACTGTAGGGAATATTTATTTCCTTTAAATACATGGAAAAAGTCTTTTGAGCTTTTAATTACAGTGAAAGACTGGAGTATATTGTCTGTGGATGTTGTGGCATCTGCAGTATCAAGATCTTTAAGAAGAGGTCCAGCAAACCTGGTGTCAGGACTGACACGGGTGTACAGACGCTCTTGAAGCAGACCACATCTGTGTGGTCTCCTGTGCTGTCTGCCAGCCCCGTGACTCTTTGGTGAATAACTTCACTATCTGTGACTAGTTCCTCAGGAGCTGATAGATTTATTTAACCTTAACTGCTTGTCTCTGTGAGATCACAGCCTTTTTGGTATAACTACCTGCTGATGTGATCTCAAATACCCGTGATGGTTTTGAGTGGGAAACCTGAGTGGGCTGAAGACAACGTGGGCATCTGAATGTGTTGTCACAGCTCTTCATATTGACAAGGAGAAAACAAAATATTGTGAGGTTTCTGACAATATGAGTGTCTCTTACTTGGTTTCTCTCACTGTGTGAAAGTAAGAGTCAAAGAGACAGAGCTAATCTTTTGTTGCAAGTTTCTGTTAAGTGTAACTTAGTCTCTTCAAACTCTCCTGAGCTTGGGAACCTGTTCTGAAAGTTGTAAGGAAGTGACGTTGCTTTTAGTATCTGTTACTCATTTTTTGTACAGTATTAGCAGCCAAGGGAACTGGTCATGATGCATTGTGAGTATAATATAATCAGAAAAACCTCAGGAGTCCTTGAACTAAAGAATATATAAATTAAATACTGACAAATTTGAATATTCTGCACATGCCTTTTGGGAGCTGGCTGGAGAGACTTTTGAAAGTTTTATCCTTCATCATGTAAATACCAAGAAAAAATACTTGCCCTGACGTGTCTTCCCAAGCAAACTCTTGACTGAGTGTATATCGTGTGTGTGTTAATTACAGTATTTGTCCTCATTTTTGCCAGTGCAAGCTTTAAATCAAACCTTTGAAATATAGAAACTACATTTTAAATAGAAGTAAAATTATTTCTGTCTCTGAACATTGTAGTCACAACCGGCAGTGTGTTTTTAAAACTAACTTGGAAAAGCTTCTTTTGTGTGGTGTGTTTGTCCCTTGGGGTATTTGTTATTGACTTCAACTCCCAAGATGTGTATCTTGTCCTTGACATAAAAAAACATATACAACGCAGTGAGCCTGGGCTTTGCCTTGTGGGGAGTTCTCTGTTTGTCTTATGACTGGGACCTTCTGGGGTCAGTGGCATTCTGCTTGGCCTTAAATTATAAGCAAATGGAACTCTACCATTCTCTCCCCTTTTTCTGCTATTTACTTGGAAAATGCTTCAAGAAGGGACTGAAAGGAAAGGGGTAAGTCATTTTAAACCATTTTATCTTTCTCAAGAATGTGCTCGTGCAGCCTGGCATTGAGAGTGTGGTTTTTATTTGCCTGGGGGCATTTCTGAATTAATTTCTAGTGGAAGATACTTACCTTGTAGTGTANTTCTATTTCTTTCTAGCAAAATAAATATTTCTTGTTGAGATCTAGGTGAAGTATTTCCACTGAACAAGCAGCAAGTTCTGTTAGGGTGTCCTTTCTTGGGTCTCTTTATTGTATAAACTAAATTAAATACAGGCTGTGATCAGATTGACAGCTCTGTGGTTCTCACGGAGCTGTTATCACTAATCTGGGGATGAGGAGCTTTTTCTGTGGTGCTGGTAACTCTTGTTTAGATTTGTTACCTTTCATTCTATATCTTTTTTTTTTTAAATGAAAAAAAGAAAAGGTTAATGTTATAATCTATGAACTATCTTTTACCAGGAGCTGGATTTATCTTTTTCTGATGTGAGCTTTTACTTTTGGTTGCAGATTAGTGTTGTTAATGAAAATAGCAGGAACGGTGGTGGTTTCCTTTGCTGTCTGCTGGCTCCCGTTCTGTACCGACGTGGCACAAATCATGCAAGTACTCAGAAGACTCTTTCCCATTGACCGAGGCTTGTTCGAGGCATGCATGTTTTCTTCTCCCCCACCCTGCTCTAAATGTTCTGTATTCTTAGATCCCTTGAGAAACCTTCATCGTGACCTTTAGGGATTTCATGTGGGAGCCACACCACAGGACCAGTAATCTGAGATGGCTTCTTCAGCACTCGTTTCTTGCCAGTTATTTAATCCAGTATTTAACCCCAGCTCAGCTGGCATCTTCCAGGATATTATACGAGTAGACAACACTTATCCCATCATCAAACCCATACTTCAATCCATACATTTTTCCATTGAAATGGATTCCATCGTAATTGACAGTGTCAGAAGATGTAACCTTAAAAGTTAACAGCTTCAATCTCTGTCTTTGGTTCTGCTTGGCTTTTATTCCAACAGGATTCATTATTTAAAAATAAAAATAGTGGTTTGGGTACAGCCTAGAACTTCCCTTTTGACCCACCTTGTACTTCCAATGTGAGTTTCCATGATATTTTCCTAAGTTTTAGGCCAGTTTTAGTGTGACTTTTCCTCAGGCTCTCAGCGTTTGCTGCAAAGTGCCGGGTAGCGCAGCCTGAATGCAGGGAAGTGATTGCTCATTTACCTACTGCTGCCCCCACAGGAGTCTCACCCACAGAAGAAAGGGGACTCATTTCCCAAGTAATGATTTGGTGTTTTGCTTAATCAGGGCCTGAGTCTTAATATTAGGCTTTTAAAAGCAAATTCTCAACTTCATGTTTTAACCAGTGAAATGAAACTTTGGATTTTTCAGGTTTCGGTGTCACAGGGATTTAAGCGAATACTGACACAGTTTGATTCATCTTCAAATTTCTTTTATTATATATATCACAACTGGCCCTTTTTTCTTCAGAAGTTAATGTGGATGTGCCAGAGGCAGCATTTTATTTAGGTGGCTGTACCGAAGTCTCCACAGGGTATTCTCTACTAGTTTACTACAAAACAAATTAAAAAAACCAACAAAATCCCAAACCAAACAATTCCCAATTATGTCCCAAATAACCTCCCCAAAAGACACCCACCGCCTCCCAGAAGGAAAACCCAACCTGAAGCCAATTCAAGGACTCTCTTTCTTGGGAACTGTCTGGGGTTTATAAATAAGGTTTTGGTCACTACATTTATTTATTTTTTTTTTAATCCAGTTTGAAGTTTAAAAATGAAACCTGTAAATGACAATAACCAACGAGTCTGAAAGAGCCCAAGGGTTTTAGTCTAATATTAGCCCAAATATTTCCAGAGTTGAGGAGGGGAGTGACTTGCTGGATGCTAATCTAGATAAAATGAGAAATTGTCCACGTAAGCAAGGGGCAGTAAATTTATACCGGGGCTGCCTGGAACAGGTTCTTTGAATCAGTTCCCATTTCGAGGAGCGGTAACAAATGCTGATGGTTGTAAAATCACATTGGCTGTTCCGTCGGCGTCGTGTGTGTTTGCTGGTGCTGCCAAACCCTCCTCTCCCCCGTAATCCTCAGCAGATTTGAAGTGCATTTTCCGTGTGGCTGGTGAGCACGTGAGGCCCAGGGCTCAGTTGTTGGTGCTGGGCGCTCTCCTGCCGTTACGGTCACACAGCTGTGATTCAAGCAGCTGTTTTGGGGATGAGTTTCACCAGCCCGAGAGCTGTAGTTACAAATTTAATTTTGAAAGCGATCCTAGCACAACTGCTAATGTCTTTAGACTTCTTGATTTATTAGAGGGTTAACTCTGTCATTGCTAGCAAGCAGTAAGCACGGCTAAACACGTTCAGGTACCTAATGAAATGTGACAATACACAGAATGTCTCCACGTTTGAAAAAAAAACCCCAATAAATTCATATATAGCACTGTTTAATCAGGGAGAGATCGGTTCAGAGCCTGATTTTTACAACCCCATGGCAGGGGGGTTGGAACTTGATGATCTTTAAGGTCCCTTCCAACTCTAACCATTCTATGATTCTATGAAAATATGTGATCTCATGACTTAAGAAGCAGCCTCTGGTGCTGAAGAGCTATTTCTCAGTTATTTTAAGAGCACATTTAAATTGAGTCTCTTAACTCTGCAGTTTTGTAGATGTATTTTAAGTGACCTCATATTCTTAGATGAGAATATCTCTGCAAGTGTCTTTTTGCAGTTATCACAGTGAAACCCCAACAATCCCCCACCTCCAAAGCCCCTCTGTTGTCACAAACATAAATTCAAAGGAATGAAATTATCACTAATTACCTTTTTTTTTTTTTCCCTTCCAGGATAAAGTAGCCAATATTTGGTGCAGTCTAAGTGTCCTTATAAAGATAAAGAATATAGTATCACCTCAAACTCAACTAAAAATCAGGTAAGACATAACTGAAGTTGGTTTAGGTAGGGTGTTTTTTCGTTGTTTTTTTGCAAAATGAGTAATTTCTGTCAAAGAATTATGAAAAGTGTTGTTCAAAATATTGGAAAAAGGGGTTTTGGGTTTTTATTTCCTATAGTGAACTTACTCTCCCAAGCGATAAGGGTTTCCCCAAGTACTGTCAGGAATATTCATAACTGAAAATTATGAATGAAATGAAAAATTATTATTATAACTGAAAAATTTCCTGCTTGTTTAGGTTTGTTTCAGTAGCTTAAATCACTGAGTTAGAACTTTGATGCTTTCCCTGTCAAAGAATGACCTCTTTTAGTGCTTCTTAGAAGTCAGAGCTTGCAGTTGTGGTTTCTGACAAAGTGAAGAATTCAGGTCTAGGTCTAGAGAGTCTGGAATACTCATGGAGATGCTTTATTTAACCATTAAAAGCTGTTCTGGCAGAGGAGACCCCTCAGCGCTCTTGTGAGCAAGTCTCTTGAGGGATTTTGTACTTTGGGAAAGTGACAACAGGATTCCTAACTTCTATAGTTTTCAAAAGTGATTGTGGGATGTCCTGGATGTACAGTTGCTCATGTATTAAAACTGCTTTTCTTATGAAATTCTCAGTTTTGCTGTAACATTCCTGAGCCTCCTTCCTACTTGTATAAAACTGACCGTCCACCCTTCTCTGCGAGGCTTTAAATTTGCTTTGGTAAGTGTCTGTGCCACTAAATTCATCCCGTTTCTGCTGTAGGGAGGGGTTAGAACGTGTTTTGCTGTCATGTGTCCAGGGGGTCTGACTGCCTTTTACATTCAGACTTTTTTCCTTAGTGTCAATTTTCTTTCTTTAATGCTGTATTTTTCTTGTCTTCCTTTGAAGAATCTTTAGAAAATTCTGTACGCATTAAATCCTTCTTTAGTGTTGGAATTTGTCCTCTTCTTGTTTAGCTCCTGAAGTGCTGGTTTTTCTTACTGCAGAATTCAATAAAAAAGTCTCAAGATGGACATTGTTAAGTTCATTAGCAGCTTGACAAGAAAATGATACTGTTTTCCTAAATGTTTGCCCTTTTCCTAGCCATCATATCATTGAATTTCAGCACATTAACATGGCTCACATGCAAAAATCAATTTTCCTCAAAACCAAAATCATCTGGAGCTGGTCCTAAGGTTTGAGGAGTTACAAGATAATTTTTATTTTGACAGTTTGTCCCAATATTGTCTAAATCTCACATTTACCCTTTCTAAGAACTGATTTATGTTTTACAGTGTGTTTTTATTTGGGGTGGGGGGGTGTTGGAAGACAGTTTGTTTCCTTTGGTGTATGGGCTGCTCTTGATGATGAGCTAAATTTTAGGTTAGAAACATGAGTAGCTCTCACTGGTGTTTGTGTGTGTGAATATCGTGTGCACTTGGTGGGGATGCTCTTGTCAGTAAAGCCAAGGAAGAGTGAGGGCCCTTTACAGGAAGCATTTTTTGACTAATTTTGGGTAAACTTTCAAACCTTGTGGGTTTTTTGTACGTAGAGGTGATCACAGGAGGAGCTCGGTGTGTTTGTAAATTGCACTGGAGTAAGTGTAGCAGTTAATTAGAAAAATCGGATCGTTCAGCTCAGACATTCTCTGCTGGCATAGGCTTTCCATGAAGCTAAACCAGTGCTTTGCATTGCAGTCACACACACTAATATCCCTCTGATTTCCTTTTCTAAGGTTAGTTGTGCATTGTCATTTTTCCTGTTCTCCTTTCAAGTTCATGAAAAATCTATTCTCCTAGTGTCAGTGTAAGTAAATTATTTTTCTGTGGATATATTTTGATCTTTTCCTCGTCTTGTTATTGCATGCTGCTTGCTCGCTTACAAATAGATCTGATTTAAAAAACTCTACATGCTTGATTTTCTGAGTAACTTGTAAATGAAAGCGTACAAGTGTGGCTGTGCTGGTCTCTCCGGAGCAATGCTCTGACGGGCTTTGCTGGAGCGGGATGTTTGCTGGGAACAGGCTGCCGTGGGGATCATAGAATCACAGAATGGTTTGGATTGGAAGGGACCTTAAAGATCATCGAGTTCCAACCCCCTGCCCTGGGCAGGGACACCTCCCACCAGCCCAGGTTGCTCCAAGCCCCATCCAGCCTGGCCTTGAACCCCTCCAGGGATGGGATGGGTCAGACATCACTTGGTTGCCCAGCAAGGCTGGAGCCTGGTGGGAAGTTGAACTGGGCGACTGATACCTCCTAACAGTGATAGCAAAGGGGGTCCTCTCTCCCTTTGTCCTTAAGGTGTGTTTTCCCCATCCTGAGTGATGCCCTGTGCAGTGTTTCAGTGGGGTGCAGGGGGGAGCAGGGCACCCCAACAGGGGATGCAGCTCTCGGGGTGCTGCTGTGCTTGGATGCTCTGAGCCAGTGTCCATGGGGTGTGGGCAGAGCTCTGCCTGGAGGAGTGGGAGCACAGCAGCCCTGGGAAAGGCTGAGAGGGTGAATTGCTGGCACCTCAACTTTTCCATTATCTCTTTTTCCACTTCTCCTTTTAGCCCAGTCTGCTTAATCATAAATGAAATCCCTTTTATGGCTACGTGGTTTTTACTTGTATCAACTTTCAGGTGAGTTGGACTCTCCTAACGTTATTTTAAAACCGTGTTCTTCCCTAATTCTCGTAAACATAAATCTATTCTTTTTCCTCTTCCTTTTACATTCTCCCAAAATACAACTCGGAACCTGTGCCTGCTTCTCTGGGTGGTTGTGTTTTAACAGCATGTTGCCCCTGCTGCTGAAGGACGGGCTGCTGCTGCCCTACGCCGTCACCACGCTGGCCTTCCTCTCCGTCTGCACTGCTTTCTTCTCCATACTGGAGAAGACTTCAGCAGAGGACCTACAGCTGAAAGCCTTCTCCATTTCCCTCAAGGGCTACGTTTCCTGGTTTAAGTCTTTTCCCAGGATTGTCAGGAGCCTGGTAAGCAATTTTAATTCCTATAACTCTTCGTTGTAGCTCTTGGTGATACAGAAGTACTTGCATAAACCAGTTTTCTGTCCCTAACTGTGTGTAAAGCCCCGGCCGGGCAAAGCCACGCTGTCTCAGTGTGGAGATGTGCTGTAATTTTTCTTCAATGTCATCTCTGTATGGATTGAAGAATACAGAGCACCGAGTAATGAAGTTTGCTCGTTTGAGGTGTTAAATCACCCCTGGCTGATGTGTCATTCCTTTATCTTACAGTTCCTTCTCTCCCTAACGCTGATGGGCCTCCTGTCCCTGGCCAGCGCCGCGCTGTCCCCTCCGCAGAGGTTACCCGACCTGTTCCCCGTAGCTGTCTCCCTCGTTTCTTGTTTACACTTTTTATTATTTTGGGTGTATTTTAACGTTGTGATACTCTGGGACTCGAAGAACAGCAGAAGTCAGAAGAAAATCAGTTAATCAAGGACTGGACTGTGAAAGGAGGGAGTGTTTTGCGTGAGCGGTGTCTGGCGTTGCAGGTAAAGCTGTTCGTGGTGTCACACAATTCCTGTAACCTCATAAAAATCAGGAAAACGCATTATTTGTATTGAAACACAAACCAATCAGCCTGTTCTAAAGGAGGAGAACTTTGAAGAGGTCTCGGAAATGTGATTTGGTGTGTGTGCTCTTTTCAGAAGTGCAAGACTTTTGTTACCATTTGTAAACTTATCTCTACCTAATAAAGGACCAAATTTTGAATTAATGCTGAAATACCCCAGTTGTATTACCAAAAAAAAGGATTTGTTAGCATGAAATGGATGCATTTCCCAGTGTAAAAGGAGCATAAGCAAGGGGAGTACAGCCAGGGTGAGGAGAAACTCTTGGCTGGTAGCTCTGAAGTTGTGTTGCTGAGCTGGTTTGACACACACTGATGGGTTGTCAGTCGTCGCTTCATTCTTCGCTGCAGGTCAGTGGCTGTGACTTGGATTTAACACTCTTGTCTTACTCTCAACTGTTTTCTAAAAGGACTTAAAACCTCTTGGTTGTACTGAAAGGCTAGCAGGGACTAAGTGCTTCAAAATCAAACCCAAAAGATGGAACCCAGCCCTCAGTGCGTTGTGATTTGCGGATGTGAATGAAACTCATCTCTGCAGTTTCTCCCTCTGCACGGTCCAGCCCCCACCAGCTCAGAGAATACAAATTGATGGAGTAATTATCTCCATAGCAAAGCCTGGAGTAAGAAAATAAATCAGAAAGCAAGTCATGGTAGTATAGTTTAATTAGGAATCAGTCTGTCCTTTTCCTTAATAAATATATATAATATAATAATAAAAAAAGCCAGGGTGTCCTGGTTTTAAGCTTGTCCCGTCCCTCCCCGCGCTGTCACACACCTCCCTGTCCCAGCCATTAGCACATTCTGGGGCTGTGGCTGCAGCGTCGGTGGGGAGTGTGTGAATCAGCTGTTCTGGGAACTTCCAACTGTCTGAGTTATGATACTGCAGATGAAGTGGCTGCAGCCTGAGTGTATTTATTCCGTTTTTCCAGCTTTTATTTGTTGTGGAAAAAGTAACCACAGCCAACATTATCCCTCCAGCAGCTCAGACAAGATACAGGCGGTGTGTTTGAATGGTAACTGGAAGGTTACTGGGGTGAGTACAGTTCACCAGTTTACCTACACTGGAACAGTTGGCTGTAAAGCAACAAAACTGAGTATTTTCACAAGTATTTAGAATTTTTCTGAGGGTGTGACTCTAACTGTTACCCAAGACCTCTGCCCACAGCCGTGGGCCCCGGGGGCAGCGATGCCTACGGAGGGCTCCGGGAGCAGCTCCTGCCACCTTCCGAAAGCAAAGGTGGAAGGAAGCTGAAGGACTTGAGGTTCTAACGAGCCTGTTCTCTGTTCATCATGCTGTGGTGGTGCCATCCTTCCCAACCCCCCCCGTAGAAAAACATTAGTTTTGAGTGTATCTCTTTTCTTTGTCCTTGAGGTGGCCTCCAGGGGTGATAAACTGCGAGTCACCCGATCCACCTTGTGGGGAACTGGAAATGGTTCTTAAGGGAGCCAGCTGTTTCTGAAAGGCAAAAAAGCCCCCAACCCCAAGAGGTCAGAGAAACAGTAACTGCTTAAATAGCTAAGGCATGCAGGAGGAGTATTTCCAGCAGAAGTGTAGTCTGTAACTCTCTATTTCCCTAAAAGAACGACTAAACACCACATTTCATAGTGTTTAATAATTGCTGTGGTGTCATTTACTGCTATAAATCTCTGCCCCATCATCACAACTTTTAACTTGTTATTTTCATTACAAGTTTTATTTTGTTCTTCTAAGACTACACAGAACAGCTTGATTTAGCCTGGAATATATAGTTCTGCCTTTTTTCAGCTCAATAATGATCTAATTTCCAGCTACCAGAGGTTGCAATCAGGTTTTATAAACTATTGCGGGGTGAGGCTGAACCTCCCTTCTTCTACAGATGCCTTCTCCAAAGCTTCTACAGCCACCAAAAACCCAGCAGCACAGAAAGCTTAGATGGGAACGGTGGAGAAATTCAAGAGAGTAACTGACACCATCACTGACATCTCTTCCCATCAGACTGTACAGGTATTAAAGTGGAAAATCATTTTTATTAATTAAAAACTCCAAGAAAAGCTTATACATATTTAATCACAAACTGGATCACGATTATTGTTTGGTTCTCAGAATTTTAGTTGTAAAAAAAAATAATCAGTTTATGTTTGCAGTGGGAGAAAGGCCACTCAGGTGTGTGTAGCTGGTGAAGTTTCTCTCTCCAGCAAAAAAAGAGTAAATCATTCTGTTGCACTTTTTCAACTGGAGAGAGGCTGGAGCTTGGGCAGTGGCTTGAGATGAGGATATTTGAGGTGGTTTTTGAGCATAATGAACAAGAGGAAAAGAAAAGCAACTTGTTTTCATCATCATTAAATACCAAAAGCAAACTAAAATGTTGACCTAGAAAGCAAATGTTATTAGAGCCCTGTGTTTTGCCACTGGGGGCTTGAAGCCGCTACGTTTATAGCGTGTATCTGGAGATGACTTTAGAGGAAACATCTTTGCAGGTGACAACGAGGTCCCCCGTGGTGGCAGCCACAACCAAGGACACTGCTGTTTGCAAACCAGCACTCAAGAGTCATTCCTTGGTGCTGGAGTTTTCTCTGTCTTTTGAGCCCAGTTGTCATTAGGAAAAAAGGAGAAGTTTTTAGGTAAGCTGGCACAAAACTCTATAGATTTATTTAAATCCAGCTTTCTGGAGAATGGTGAATTCATTAAATGAGGGTGCACCCCCCCCAGCAGGAACCAAACACCTCTCACAGGGTGCTGGGCATCCAAAATTCATCTTTGAGCAGTTTTTTTTGGAAGGGTTATATTTCCCTTTTTTAAAATTAATTTTTAAAGCCCACAAGGCAGCGTAACTACATATTTGCAATAAGAACATAGAAAATAGAGCTTATTTTCCCTGTGCCACCAAACCTAAAGCAGCAGTTTGTCCGTGCGCTGGTGTATTATCAGCATTGAGATGATCTGGTTGTGCACATTGTTAAGTTTAAATAGATGCCAGAAATTTTATCTAGATGTGCACCTGCCCAGCACAACGAGCCATCCCGAACTGGTATTTGCTGGGGAGATAGGTTTACAGGCATTTCTTCGCTCCTTTTAAGTCCACTCAAGCAGATGTAGAACTTTGGGTAGATGTGGAATGTGTTTTCCACATAATGCCTGCGGGGAGAGAAGGAATGAGATGAATAAATAGCAATTAGCCCACAGCATCATTGCTCGGGTGAGCTGCTCAGCACTGCCTGGCTGTCCTGTGTCAAAAAATACAGCCAGACACATCCTGAGGCCGTGCAGAGCAACAGGCGGCCTCCCTTCAGCTGCAGTAACATTGTAGGATGTTTTTAAGGGTGTGCTTTAGTTTTTAATCTGTAGAAAAAACCAAACCCCTGAGAAATAATAACTAAAAGATCATCGAGCTATCACAACTCTAGATTTCACAGAATCATAGAATAGTCAGAGTTGGAAGGGACCTTCAAGATCATCCAGTTCCAACCCCCCTGCCCTGGGCAGGGACACCTCCCACCAGACCAGGTTGCTCCAAGCCCCATCCAGCCTGGTTTTGAACATCTCCAGGGATGGGGCATCCACCATTTGTTAAACAATAAGAAAGCAAAGGGAAGCACGTGGGAAGGGATAGAGAGACCCAGAAAAAAGGTAAATGTGGCATTTTTTGGCCATCAGGTGCAACTGCAGTGGTCACTGGTGGCAGAGACGCGTGTGCTCTGAGCTTTGCAGTGGGTATGAGCTCAGCTGAAGCCGAGGGCCCAGGGTCAGACTGAACCTGGTCACTGTGCTGGAGACCAGTTCCCAACTGCCTGCTGCAGGACCCTGAAATTAAGCTAAAAATGAGTGGCTAAAGAGAATGCTCTGCTCCCCTGCACTGGGGCTGTCCCTCAGTGAGGCTGCTCACAGCCTTTGCAGCAGCAGCTGGGTTGGAAGGAGTAGGAAGGATCTCCGGCCCACAGCTAAGAATAAGAACGAGGGTAACTTTGGCTTGTGGACAAGCAAGGCTGGAAAGCTTTTTTGCACTGCTGGGTTACTTGTGGTTACAGAAGAAAAATTAACCCTCATTAAGAAGGATAATGCATGTGGTTGAGTTCCATTCCACAGCTTGTAAGACCTGTAGATCTGCTTTTCCATATTCCTCAATTACAAGATTATATTACTTTGACTTTCCCAAGGAGAGGTGGTCTCACCCCACACAGGGATCAGTACAAGCTGCAGACTTCAGGGACTTCTTTGTCTCACTAGACTTGTGAAAGATACTGAACAACCAGTTCCTTGTGCAGAGGCAACACAGGATGAGGAGATGAGATCAGTCTCCAACTGGGCTTTCGCTTACAACACTGCATCAGAGACCAGTAGCCAAAGGAGGAAGAATTAAAAACCCCACTAAATGCATCTGGAGGTGTCCAGTAATATATTGGTTTATGTTTTCTGTGCTGGGAACACTCGGAAAGTCAACGTGGTGGATTGATGAGCCCGGCCTGGCGGAGGTGCCCGTGCAGAGACAGCAGAGGAGGGCAAGATGCTCTTGGAAAAACACTGATGAGGAGAAATGCCATGGGACATTTTGGAGAAGGGACAAATTTCTCCAGAGTCAGTATGTCCTTTTTTGCTTAACAAGACATATCACATGCAAAGTAGCAACTGTTTTCCCATCATATCTTGACTGCAAGCCTACGTGCTGGATGTATGCAAGCATTTTAAAATGAAGCATCTCAGTCCTGAGGATTATTCTGCCTGTCTGGGGGGGCTGGAGAATTGGGGCAGCAGAAGGAGGGGGTGCTTACCTCAGTCAAGGAGTGACTTCAGGAAGGCAGCACTCTCCATCGTCTGGACGTACGCTGCAGGGCAGAAAAATTGGTTTTGAGAAACAGAACAATGGCATTTACACAATTTATGTAAATCCCCCCCAAATATGAGTTAAATAAGTTACTGCAATGGTTAACACAACCCCCTTTACTTCAGCCAGCTATGTCTGGCAAAAGGAGAGGCAGCCACACCTGAGCCGCCCCCTCAAGGAGGGCAGGGCCCGGGTGAAGAGCTGAGCAGATGGTTGGAAGATGCAGAGGAAAAGCGTGCAAGAGTAGAAAGGAACTCCGGGAATGAGAACATGCAGGGAAGGGGTCTGGAAGCAGGTGCATGCGAGTGCCAGGATTTCCAAATGGCTTCCTGCAGCAGATGATCAGCCCTGCTCTCAGTGCCCTTAGTGCCTGCTGGTGGGTCATGCTGCATTTTGATCCCACCACCACAAAACACTGAAGGCAGAATTCAGAATTAACATAGAATCACAGACCAGTTTGGGTTGGAAAGGACCTTCAAGATCATCCAGTTCCCACCCCCTGCCCTGGGCAGGGACGCCTCCCACCAGCCCAGGTTGCTCCAAGCCCCATCCAGCCTGGCCTTGAACCCCTCCAGGAATGGGGCAGCCACAGCTTCTCTGGGCAACCTGGGCCAGGGTCTCACCACCCTCACAACAAAGAAGTTCTTCCCCACATCTCATAAGCCTAGACAGACAGAGGCATCAAAGCCACCAAAGACCTGGGTGGCAGCAGGGAAGGTTCTCCTCAGTTCTTCAGTTCTCCTCACTTGGAATGCTGTGATTCCTTGCAAGTCCCACACTCCCTGTGGGGTGATGCGACATGAGAGACCTGCCTGTGGATCTGACATGAAGTGCCAGTGACCTTACCTGGACCTGACCCAGACCAAGCCAGAAATTCTCTCCTAAGCTAGATCTTCAGGAGATTACTCCATAAAAACAGCATCCAGCTCAACTTTGCCTCAGGTGTGATGTTTCAGCGTTAGCCCTAATAAACACCAGCTGCTTACACAGATTGTCACCAAAAACATACCACGAACTACTGCCTAAAACAGGAAAGTCTTGTAGGACAAGCAGCAGAAAGAGACTGACATTTATTTACAAGTTGCTGTTCTTCAGTTTCTTTGTGCTAAACACAACTTCCAAATCCAGTCTTTCTGCACCTTTTCCTCCTGGATTGCAGCATTCTGACCATGCAGCACTTAAAGAACCCAACGAGCCAAAGCTGGTCTGCCCTTCGCTCCCAGAAGAGGGTTTGGAAAAAGGTAAGCTGCCCAGATTTATATAAAACATCCTTGCACTAACCAGTCCTGTTTATATAATATTTATGCAGATGGCATTAAGGTTTAGATATTCGAATAATATTATTTATTACTCTTATGCTCCAAAAACTTGTAATGCTTGTAGCAGTTTAAGCTTTTTGGGTTTTGGATTTGAAGATAATGAGCAGCCAGGGCTCTGGAGGGGACAGGGAAGGTGCTGGGGCTGGGCTGGTGGCAGCCTCACTGACCTTGGCCATGGTGGCTCCTGGCCACGTCTCTGGCCCACAAAAGCATTAAAAGGGTAGATTCTTGCCAGGTTTCTTTTCCTCCCCTACTTCCACTACCATTCTTTGGCAAGTTTGACTGCTCTAAAACATTTACAGATCTAAAAAGCAGAGAGAAAAAAAATGTTCACCTGTCAGGTGGTATAAAACCAATCTTCTACTAAATGTGCCAGAATAATTTTTCTCCACCTCAACCACAGTTAAAACCTTCAGTCTATTCATTACTGTCTTTTTATAGTATTTTTATTTAATAAAACCTATTAAGACTACCATACAAATCTCTTTACTTATGCTTTTATCTTTTAACTGATCAATTTTTATATTGCTGACATCCCTTCTTCACCATTTGCTCATTTAAAAATTCATAGTATATGAGCTATGCCTCTGGAGAAAACGTCTATAAAATTTGTTACAGCTGGCAAATGTGTGTGAGTCAGTGATAGCACATGACTAAATGCTTCACAGAAAATAAAATTTGTTTCTGTAGTAAGCAGAACTGTTTAAATGTTATTTATTTTTATGTTTCAAAGAAAATATATTGTGAAGTGCTGCATTGATTTAATACGCAACAATGTCTGTGTACACGCTGTACAAGGAAAATTTATGAAACCTTTGCACAACTCCTTTAATTGAATTTTCCAAATCTCTCACCACACACAAATAATCAATATCTTCTGCAGAGAAAACCAGTCAGAATTATTACAGTCTTTCTTTTCAATTTTGTTGTCATCAGCACATACAGAGCACCTGGATATTTGTAATGGCTGGATAGCAAGTTATTTACACCTCTTAAACATATAATTGCTACTAAGTGAGTCCAAACTAATGTTTCTTCTCTTTTTTATATTTAAAATAATTATATTCATGGGAGAAAGCAGTATTTATTCTTATGCAGGAGTTGCTACACGTAGCTGTTGAAAGAACTAGAATTCTTTTGAATTTTTCATTAAGCTTAATGCTCGAAAGCCTAGATCCCCTAGAATTAAGCATTAATTGTGATTGCTTCTCTAAAAAGGTGTGTAGGAAAAGAAGAGTCTAAACACAGGTGTGGAATTCATGAATAAAGGTGGCTGACACCTGGGTATAAACCCCAGGCTGACAGTTCTGTATGTACATATGTCTGAGGCCTATAGTCATACGTCTCATGTGCATTTCTGTATCTGCCACAGAAGTTAATAGCTTAATATTTCATCTACATAGCAGAGGATGTTAAATCACTGGAGAGGTTTGCAGTTTGCCCCCCTTCCTTCCTTCCTTCCTTCCATCCAAAAAGCTTGTCACGTCAGAGGCACTTCTCAAATCTTAGGTTGTTATTTGAAAATAGGCAATTCTTAAAGTGCAGGTAAAATCCAACACACCCATCACCTGTTGGGAAAGAGCACGGTGCTTGGGGTCAAACAGGAACCTTCCAGCAGCTCCTCTGCCTCCCAGGAGACAAAATTACTCACTTGTCCAAGGGAAAAAAAAAAATCATTCCATTGCAGGCTTTGGGGATCAGGTGAAGGGGGTTTTGTTACCTCTTCTAGCCCATAAAGGACTTTCCATGGTTACAAACTAAAAAGACCCACCTGAACAGGGTGAGAGAAGACACATGGCCAAATTGAGCCTGAGCAGCAACAGCTTTTCATCCACAAAATACACATTAGAAAATGACACATTCCTCCTCCAGACACACTTGGGGGCAATCTCACAAACAGTTCTGGTTGTCAGAGCATCTCTCCTACAAGGAAAGGCTGAGGGACTTGGGGCTTTTGAGTCTGGAGAAGAGAAGGCTGAGGAGGGATCTGATCAATGCCTAGAAATACTTCAAGGGTGGGTGTCAGGAGGATGGGGCCAGGCTTTTTTCAGTGGTGGCCAGGGACAGGACAAGAGGGAACAGGCTCAAACTGGAACATAAGAAGTTCCATCTAAACACAAGGAGGAATTTCTTCACTTTGAGGGTGGCAGAGCCCTGGCAGAGGCTTCCCAGAGAGGGGGTGGAGTCTCTGTCTCTGGAGATGTTCAAAACCCACCTGGACACGTTCCTGTGGGACCTCCTCTGGCAGTGGGCTGGAAGAGATGATCTCCAGAGGTCCCTTCCAACCCCATGTCAGTCTGTGATTCTCTGACCATCGTCTCTCTTCCAAGCAGAGGGACATTAACTTGGACCAAAACCACCAAACCTGGCCTTTAGTGTTAAGAACCAAAGTAAGCATAGCATTTGTAAGCACAAACTCTGTATCTCCATCAAATAATGATTAGTTTGGAAAAAAAAAAAGCCCTTCAGCATCACCTTTGATGCTTTTAAAGATGACCTACGCAACAAAAAGAGAGATCTTGTCAGACCTTTGCTGGAAAGAAGCCTCTGATTTAACTGAAAGGATCTTGGTAGAACTAAGGAACTGCTGTTTGTGTCAGCAACAGCAGCTTTTTCCAAACAGATTAAAACCACAGAAGAACTGTAGCTCAGAAAAGCATCACAAATGCCTAGAAGTGGGACTGGCACCAACAAGAGCAGATTGAAAATATATAATGCCTTTTTTTTTCCTGCAAGTGGGTACAAAGTTGGGCTGAGCAACACCCCTGGTTTTTAGGTTAGTGTTTTTACAGTAAGAAAAATCTATAGATAGGCTCCTGAAAAACATACATCTGAAGTCTGATATATTCCCTTCTTCCCCCAGAAGCAGGAGGAGGAAGGATAGTTGGGAGACAGACACCCAAGCATGTCTAAAGGTCAACAAATCTATTCTACTTTATTTGAGAATGAGGTAGAAATAGATTGTAAACTTGATTGACCCTCACTCACAGCAACCCACCTGCAGTCCAGACCCAAGCTCTTTAGTTGCTTGTACAAAGACCCAGTAAAAAGCCAAACTCAAACTGACACCAACTGGGATAAACAGAGGAATATTGTGTTCTTACCATTTTATCCGTTTTGAGAAGGATCTCTGCTTATTAAGGAGGCATCTGTGTTTTGCAGTCTTTTGGAAATGGGAATTTATATTTAACCTTCTATACATAGTTTTCAAGAAACGGCGAGCGGGAACTCAGTATTACCCGGTCCCTGATCTCTCCAGCATTGCTTTCAGTAGGAATTTCAAGTGGCATTAAATGAGAATGTACCTAGTTAGCCCTGAGCTCCTTTCTTGGAGAGCCACCACTGCTGCTGCAAAGGCTGCAAACTGCAGACACTTGTACTAAAATCAGTATGAAAGCTAGGATTGTCTAGAACTAAACTTCAGCAGGGGTGATCATATTTGCCCATGGGCTTGGCAGGGTGAACAACGACACAGAAAAGAAAGTATTTCTCATTTCATTACAGGATACAGTCTGAAAATAGTTTTCCTTAGCACCACAAGTATGTGATCTTCTCTGACAGTCTCTTGTTTCTTACTTAGAGTCACGGACACGCTTTGTGCTGCGTTTTTCTTGTTGGGAGGCAAAGTATTAGTATAATTTGCAATAACCAACTAACTTCATAGAATCATAGAATGGTTAGAGTTGGAAGGGACCTTA
>VXBW01007874.1:118049-139598 GCA_013400375.1 Thinocorus orbignyianus | reverse complement strand
TGTTGAGGACTCCAGAACTGGACACAGTACTCCAGGTGGGGTCTCACAAGCACAGAGTAGAGGGGGTTAACTAACTTTCCTGTTTAGAATCTTCTCTTCACTCCTTGAAAACTCTGAAGCCATTGAATTGTCCTTTAAAATATGCATAATCTCAACCTACACGTTTATTCCCACATAAAGCACGTTGGGGACTGCAATGTCCTGACTCGATTTCATCTCTTGGCAGTCGCTTTCCAGTTTGCTTATGTTCTATTCCAAAACATTTTGTTTACTGTAAATGCTAGTCATGGGCAAACAAAGATGCCATTTTTTTATGCTGGTCACACAAAATGATATACTGAGTCCCACATAATGCTGCCCATTGAGCAAGGGCTGTTTTGTATTGAGTTGGTTTAAGTAGAGGTTGTTTATGTAAAGTAAATAAATTTCATGCCTCACCATGTGATGATAATGTGACATTCCGTCTGCATCAAGCCACAGAACAGTCATAAGCAGAACTAATTAAAAATAATTACAAAAAACCACATCCAAAACTAAACGGCGAAGTGAAACATCTCTGAACACCCTCCTTTTATCACAGACTGGCTTCTCCTACGACTGTTTTTTCAAGACTGCAAAATGGAATTTATTCTCTACTAAGGCAAAATCGACACTGAAACTTCATCAAAATTGGTCAACTTAAACTCATAACTCTATTTTCCACCCTCCGTTCACAAAATGTCTCATTTCTCATCTACCAAGTCTGGATATTTGTTAAGCATTAGGGACCAGTTTCCAGAGCAAAGCTGGAACTAGCTGTGTATGTACTGGAGAGGGTAAAAAAGCAGAGCACAAAGGAAGCAGTGACCGTTTCCATCTGCAAACGGCCCCTGGGGTTCACTCAGAGCCAGAGGGGCTGCCATCACCCCAACTGGGGGACACAGGGGGCAGTAAATCAGAAACAGCAGAAAGCACAAATGAACCACATCCCTAAAAGTGATGTCACTCCTCCTCGTTTTGTGACAACCTTCTGGAGACAAGGAAATGAATCAATTTTCTTTCCTTTAAGAGAGTTCCCCACAGCAGAAAAAATCTGCCCCATCCCTGGAGGCTGGATGGAGCTTGGAGCAACCTGGTGTGGTGGGAGGTGTCCCTGCCCAGGGCAGGGGGGTTGGAACTTGATGATCTTTAAGGGCCCTTCCAACTCTTAATGATTCCATGATTCTAATTTAGGCCCATGGAAGAAGAGTAGAGATGCCACCACCCATTTTGATTCCGGTTTTGCTTTATTTGAAGACAAAATGTGTGAAGATAATGAGAATATCAGAGTATTTTTTGATTTTACTAGGAGGGAGAGAAAAAGAAATCTTGACTGTCTCCCCCCACCACCTTCCCAGCTCGGCAAAGGCACTAAAGTGGGTCACACTGTATTAAACGCCACCAACTTCAAATATTTTCACAGCACTAGTTATGAAGAAATCTAATAGTTGGGATTTCACAGTCCCCTGGAGTGTGCTGAGTACCTCAACAACACAGAGAAGGTGAACAACGTTTTGCTGCAAAGGCTGTATGTGTGACTTGTTTGTACTCTGAGAAGGCAGGGGGAGGAGGAGAGTGAGGAAGGAGGAGGAAGGCAACACATAAAAGGTGTGTAAACTCTCTAGGACCTGACTGCACTTATTTCAAGACCACACTTCAACTGCAAGACCATTAATAATTTCTTCTCGTTGCATGCTTTGATGGAGAAATACCCAACACAATCAAAGTAGCTGAAAAAAATTAAACTTAGATGAGTAGCACAAAAGCTTAGGCTGGCCCCCACACTTAGGAGAAATCTATTTGATCAGCATCATTTTCACATACTAAAGGTAACCCAGCTTGTTTCAAGAAGGGATGAACTAAAAGGAATCATCAAAACATCTGTCACACAGGAGTTATAGAAAGTTTCTTACCTCGGGCAGGAAGTTTTCCATCGTTTCTTTTCAACAGCTGCAGTTCTTCTGCTTGACTCACTGGCCAAATAAATAAATAAATCTGAAATCAATAAATACCCCAGAGATTTCCAAGAAAAATCACACCTAAGCCACCTTTTCACTTTCAAAGCATTTACATTTCTCTTCAAGCGCTGACAAACCCCCCTCCTTATCTCTGTATCGTGGTTATAAAAGAAGTTACAAAACATTTTCATAACTAATAGAATTATGAGAAGTTGTACTAATGAGCCTCATACCACATTGTGTTCCCATTTTTACTGACAAGGTGCTTTGTTCCTAATTTAGAGCTGGAGGGAAAAAATGTGATTCCTATTTTAAAGGCAACAAGAAGCCAACAGAGAATGGACATTGCAAGAATTGCTTAAAAGCAGGAATTCTCAATTTTCATTTTAGATTTCAAACTTCCCTATGGAAAAATGCACATAGGGAAATAACAATAATCTCTAAATTCAAAAGAAGCATCTCCTAAAAGTTCTTTATGAACTCTTTGTCCTCTGGAAAAGTCCTCTACAAGCAAAAAGTGTCAATGATAGGTCCTGAAATCTCCTCTCCAGCCTTCTCCTGGACACACAGAGTTTTACTGCCCTATCCACGTGTAGGGTAGTAACGTAAACACAGACTATTTTCAGAAAACTTCATTTTGTATAAGAATGCAGCTGGTTCCACCACTGCAGTGGGAGCCAGCACAGTGCATACACATGCAAAATGAAAACTGAATGAGTGTTGGAATCCAAGTCAGGAAAGCAAAGGGAATTTCAACAACAGTGGCTGCTGGAACTCTGTGCTGCATAAATTCCGCTGCTGGGGGGCATCCTCCTAATGCCTGAGGAGAGTCTCAGTGCCCTTTGGGAAGAAAAATTCTCCAGCATCTGTGGCTTCACTGTCCGTCCCTCTCCAACTGCAAAGACAGTGACCATCCCAGTCACCCTACGTTTTGCTTTCCAATGTTTTTACACAGAAAACACAGCAACCACACAGGCTGTAGTATAATGAATACTGGGGAAAACAACAGATTTGCTGCATGTTAAGAAACTGTTTTATCACCTTTGCACGCTTGTCCAGAGACTGGACACAGGGACTATGTATATGCATGTATTATTCTCATTCCCTGGTCAGCTGGAATGGTATGAAAAGCCTACAAAAAGAGTGTTATAGATGTAAAACTTTGAGGAGAAGTAGAGGTAAATGCAGTCTTAAACACACATCTGTACCGTGAACATGTCATGTGGGTAGAGATAAAGGATGTTGCTGTTGTGGAAAGAAATGAAGGAACTCTTCTGAAGAATAAAGATTGTGTTCCCTTTGGTGCCTACAGTTACCTTTCACCACTTTTAACTCTTACAGGACTGCCCTGGTAAGGCAGATCTTTATTTCTTAAAAGCTGTTGCTTTTTCCCCCCCTGCAACTATCCCTAAACCAAGTTTTTTTGGCATTAGAATATTTCCCCATCACATACTCTTCTTCTAGTTGCAGAGGCAGCTGGGAAGAGAAGGATGAATACACTTTTCACTGCTGAGGATTCACATGCCTCAAGAACCTCTGACTGGGGCAGGTATAAATGAAAATCTTTGGCTTTCTAGGTTGTTTTGGGCAAGTATTACAGATGTGCCATCTGTAAAGTGTCCTTATCCCAACACAATAAGCATCTGGTATGGCCATCATTTAAAGACACATGAATAGCAATTTTTTTAAAGCCTGGAAATCTGTGTTTGGCCTAATCCTCCTAACAGGCAAACAAACAAAACGACTTCCTTGCAAGAAGAGAAGAAAGGCCACGCAATCAAAGTGCCAGCGCTTAGCCTAATCACTAGCTAACTACCCACTAAGTATCTAACTATTTCCATAAGAAAAGGTGTTGCTCTTGCAGGTTTTCCCTCCCCATCTGTGCCTGTGAGTTAGAAGAGCGGCCGTCGGGGCTGCCTTTCTTCTACGCCCCTGGTTGGATGCACGAGGATATTTAGGGTGCATTTATCCCGACCAAAAGGGCTCCTACGCTGGGGTCCTGGGGTATAACAGAGCGGGGTATGACTCTAGGAAACGGCAGGGATATTGTTGTTAAATTGTTATAAAGGGGATAAATAATATTGAAAATCCTCCTTACCTAACGCTTGGGTTTTCTGCACTTCAGCGCTCAAGTCGCAAGACGAGTCAGAGCCCCCAAGAATGTTTTCCAGCTCTTTACTGCCCTCTAAAGCCTGGAAAAAAAAACATAATTAAAGACATTGTTAAATCTCCTCCCTCCCTACCTACTTCGACGTCTACAAGTTATTAAAAACACCCGAAAGAACGAAGTTTTGGCAATTTTTTTTATAAACTGTGGGCGATGCGGGAGACTCCAGCCCACGGAAAGTCGAAGGGACTAAGAAGTTGAAGGGGGCTACTTTGGAAAATGGCATTCAGGTGCCTTTGAAAGTGTTACTTAAAAATCTCTCGTTATTTACGCTTCATTGGTAAGTCTTCAGCTGTTTAAACAGATTAACACTTGATCCCCAGAAAAGCAATCTTGGCACATGGACAAGTCAGCTATAATATGTTGGTAAAATGGAAATCTACAAGCATTTCAGATTCGACTGAACATGCTCAGCATTTCATGGTAGATCTCAAAACACACACCATCAATCTCAGGAGAAACAGAAAGGTTTTTTTTCAATAAGAGTTTTCTAAATCATCATTTCAATTAAAACGTTTTAAATTAGTATCAGGCTTTTTTGTAAATAAAACATTGTCAGACCACATGTGCAAGTAACATAAATCAATACAATACTTTGTGAGCACTGAATTATTTCTCAGATATTGACACCCAGCAGCCAACCCCGTGCTAAATTTATTCAGGAAACACAATGTGAATAAAGAAGAAAAGTTATTTGCATTTTAGCATGTATTAAACAGTCTTAAATGATGATACATTAGTGGCAAATTAAATAGTACAATCACTTCAACACAAAGGGATATTGAATCTTCAAGAACACGAAAATCTGCAGTAATAATTCATACTTCAAGTGATAAATAATTGTTGAGAACTTTTATTCATGTACAAAATGAGGAGTGATACACATTAAAAATGGGGTACTTGGAAAAACAACTCCTCTAGTTTTTAAAAAAATAAACTGCTAAATTCTGGGATTATTTTTTCTCTGCATTTTCTGGATTTCCAAGTCAAACCTGCCCAGTTTCAAGAATTCAATTTGCTTCCATATTTCTTAAAACTCAAACGTTGCAGATAGATAAAAATTAAAATCTTATTTCAAATCCTATATTAAAGGTTAATTAAAAAAAATAACGAATAAATCAGTGTAAACCAGACCTTTAGGCTTGTCAGATTTGCTCTTATTTTCAGAATTCTGACCAATGAACTTTGCACTTTGGACTGCAATTCCACGAACCTGCATAAAAAGTTTAAAATAAAACAATTTCAATCAGCCACATCACTAATTGGTGAAAATGAGTGTTTACAAGGTTTCACAGAGTTTCTGCAGATTGTAATTGGGATGGATCTTGATCAACTGTGAACAAATGGGCTGTGCAACCACACTGTGTCACAGAACACCAAATATATTTCACCTTTGGTCAGGATTTACATAAGAACTGCCAAAAATTACATATATCTTCATGTTAAGGATGGGAACTCGGGTTCAGCCCTATCAGAGGATTTTCCTATGATGGTGCAGGAAGACAATGGCAAAACTAGGAATTTAATTCATTTAGGAATGAGTTAATCACTCCCATACTGTATGACACTGCTTGTAGCTGTAGGAAACATGAGAATTTAAAACTAAGCCCAACAGGGACAACATGGCACGGTATTTGTTCAGCTTTGTTCTACTGTCTCCCCTTTTAAGCCACAAATAGATTTTATTACCAGCTTGCAGAGTTAAGTGGGTTTTGCAATAAAAATTAAAAGAATATACAATCTGATTAGATCTAAATGGCAGACTTGAATGCATGACTATGGATTTGCACTGAATATGAAAAAATTCTTGCAATGGATGCTTAGGTTATTCCCTCTTTGAACCATTTAAACATGCAAATCAAATGGAGACAACAGAGAAATAACTTATTTACCACCTCCTCCCACAAAAGGGAGAGTCATCCTTGAAAGAACCCCCAAATTTAGAAACAGAACTACAGGATGAGAAAAACTTATCACTGTTGTATTTCAACCTGGGAGCAGAAGGCTATGCAGAAAAGAAAATGCTAATGTCAGTGTATGGTACAATATATTTTCCACCACTAAAAACAAAGTGTATGGAAGTTCACAGGAATATTACTGGGTAGGTGTTAGTTTATAAATGTGTTTTACTGGCATGTCACTAACTGCCAGTCTTCTGCAAATCTCACAAATTTTTAAAAAAACATCCTGAATTATTGAATGCAAACATTTACATATCAATGAAGACTATGATTACCCCAATTGTTCTGCAATTCAAGGTTACTACCAGTAAAAAAAGAGCCTGTGTGTGTTGACCAAGGGATTTACCGAACCACAAAACCTCCCTCATTAATCAGTTTACAGCCTTCCACTGGTATAGCTGAAAACACCCATTATAAGAAAAAAAACCTGGCCAACAAAGGAGTATCTGGGTGACAGAGGTTTGTGTTACACCAACAGGTGAGCTCTCAGGGACAAACTGGGGTTTACAGGAAACACACTGCAGATTTTGGAGTGAAAGTGTGCCAGACCTGCAGACAGGAGAGTTTACATTAAAATTTGATTTGGGTGCACAGGCACCAGCCCTGAATGAAATCATTACACAGAATGATTAAAAATACATATATGATGTTGTAGAGGAAAAAAGAGATGTGGTATAGCCATGGTGATGCTGTGTACTCAACTTTCTCGGACAGATGTCAAACCTGTACATCAAGATTCCACCAGAGGAGAAATGGAAGCATCAATTAAAAAGGCAGGACAACACAACAGGATAATAATAATTAAAAAAATCAGACAGTGTTACAGAAGAATATGAATAAAGAACTTAAAAATATATATATAATTGCTAATATGAGATCACAAGACTCTCTGGTGAATGCAATTTCAGCTGAGTAAAAAAGATGGAAATGGATGGGGGATGTCTAGGATAATGTTGTATGTGCAGCACAAAGTATGAACATGCTCATACATGGAAGGAAATGTTAGGCTTTTTAGCTAGACTAGAACTTAAGCTCTAAGCAGTGTTGCTGAGCATATACAACTTCCATATCAAAAGAAACAACCAACTTATAACTTCCAGAACTTCCAAACTTCCCATAGAGATGAAAAGCATCCCTGGTAGAATCCAACTGACAGAGATTCACAGCTTTTTCACCAAATTCTACTACAGAAGAAGAAAATACTTCCTTTTTCTAACTCTGTGGGACGGATGTGTTTGTTTTGGCTGAAATACAGAACACATTTAGCCTGATATCTCACTGTTGGCACAGGAAATCACAGTTCACTTTTCAGCTGAGGTTTGGCAATGCCATAAACAATTAAATACGTTTTTCATAACAAAGGATCAAGCAATACTAACAAAATGAGCCACTACCAGCCTTACTTCTAATGTATTTTATCAATTCTCCTCCCCCACATCTATCAAGTTTAAGAAAGCAGTTGAACAGACTTCACCTGAAACACTTATTTAAGTGCTTTACTAACTGGACTGCCCAAAAACTATTAATGTCAGGAGGCTTATAGCTTCAAATAAGATTATGCCAGAGAAGACAAGAATTTTAAAGGATTTCACAAAGCAAACATGAAATTTGTCTGTTATCATTGGTGACTAGTTTTTAATAAAGGCAAAACATACCTTCCTTTAAGTAGTTTAATTAAGATACCTCATTGTGTATCACAACTATGAGCATGACTCCTGTAATCGGCAGTGTCTTATGCCCTGCACTACCAGTGTGGACACCTGTACTGCAACCCCTACCGCTCACCCGTACCTCCAACTGTAACCCTGCCGTTCAGTGCCTTTGAATATCCAATCTCGTGGAATTACAAGGATTAAAAATAAGCACTGTTAATTGAATTCTGCATGAGATATTACTCTTTCACAAGTGAAAATCACGGCGCTGCACCCACAGCGCGCTAAAGACACTTACGCATCCTCCTCTGTTCGAGGCTGCCCTCTTCTGGATAATCTGCTCTCTGACTCGCTCTTCTCAGCTCCATCTCCTACGAGGTTCACAAGAAAGAAAAGAAACAATAAAGATGAAAATAGGATCCTGAGGATTTGAGACACATGGAAAAGGTGCTATCATGAACCTTGTCTGTTCAATGACCTTTTAGGAAGAGGAAAGAAACCAAAACTCGCTTACGAAGCAGGACAGATTCCCCTGTAATGAAACATTCCAAGTTCACTATAATTTACTTTGTGTAATTTGACCTCTCATCAATTCACATCATATTTGTATTTGTGGAAACCTTGGGATTATACTATTAATAACTGGACATTAGTCTAATTCTGACACAGTCACTGTGTTCTACTCAAAAGCTTATCCTATTAACTGCTTAAATACATTTTCTGACAAAGGGTTATCATGAAAATACTGTAATGACCAAGCAATGAAACCTCCATTTGCCTTCAATAAAAAACGCCTTGCCCCCAAGTCCATCTTGTAAACAACCACAAAGAGATACTGCAGATTACTTCCAAAGGCTCTGACATGCTATATTGACAATATAATACTCCAGCTCCTCATATGATCAATCTGATGCCAGTTGCCATTACTCTGTGTGGCGAGTCACATTTCTGCATTTCAGTGCACTGGTATTTTGAGCAGCCGCGTGTTTCTGTGGGGAAACAGGAAAAATATTACCACCAAAGTCCATTCCCATGGGTTTNGGACACAGGACTCCAGGTGGGGTCTGACAAGCACAGAGTAGAGGGGGAGAATCACCTCCCGTGACCTGCTGCTCACACTTCTTTTGATGCAACCCAGGATACGGTTGGCTTTCTGGGCTGCCAGCTACACGTGGTATGCACAAGCTATTAAAACACTGCAACACTTTAAAGTGCCTTCTCAGAAGGAGAAAAGAAATTGTGGGTTTAAAAGGACAACCTGAAACCTGTGATATAAGAGCAAGTCTTATACACCATCATCTTGTATCTAGATGAACAAAGGGAAAAAAAAAGATGGCTAGTACTACATTCCAGAATAATTATCCATCTAAATGTCAGCAATGATCATGTGATCTGCCTTTTTATAGGCAAAAAGAATGTTCCCCTATGTCCACACTTAATACAAGTATGGACATATAGTACACGTTCACCTTTCCCATCAACATCCTAATATATATACAGGCATTTTAACGCAAGACGTTTTACCCCCTTTTTCCTTTCACCTAAGAGATAAGGCATGGAATGCAAACGCAGAGAGGCTGAGAAAGTTTTAAAACTTCCAGTAGGTTTAAATGTAGTTGATGCTTTTTAGTGATACAACCCATGATAATATGCAACAACTAAAGGGAAAGAGGTCATTAAAGCAGGTAATTACAAACATATAGGGAGATAATCAAGAGAACATATCTAAAAAGCCACAGAGCTTTTGATTTTGTGTCTGACTGCTATCATTGTAAATAATTTTAAAAGGTTTTTGCAAAGGTAAGTGGTAAAGTGCAGGTGGATATCCAGCCAGGATGAGGTATAGTTTCATATTCTGCAGGCAGCCACAAAATTAAAATCTACATTTAAAACCTCTGATCTGACAGAGAACATCTACTGGTAACTCTTCTCATTGAAAAGTTTCTTCATAAAGGATGAAGAGATTCACCTTTACCACAAGGAAAAGAAATAGAGACACCCAGGCTCTTCATTTCACCCAGTAAGTACCATTAAATCCTGGCCTGATGTAGGATTTTGTACACACAAACACAAAGTTTATTACTGATGAAAGCAGAAACTGTAAGAAACCTGACCTTGGAGCACTCTGAAATACCTTTCCCTTTGTAGAAAAATAAAGCAGATAAATTTACATGTCAAAGACATGTATTCCCTAACAAACTAAGTCAGAATGTTGGTCACTGGGAGAGTTTCTTTTCAGAAGAAATTTGGAAAGCAGCAGAGTTAGATTGCTATCTAACTTGGTTTAAACTCTGAGGAGAAAATTCAGCACATAACCAGGGGAGTCCGTGGGAATACAGGGATTAGGACAATGTTTTAAGCAACTTTGATGAAATTAAACTGGTTTTGTCTTCTAAGAATGCAGGGGTCAATACTTGAAACAGCTGATTAAATGTCACTGAAGATTTCTAGATGGGAAGTAGGTGGGAGTGTGGAGATATTCACTGTGATGAATACTCATCTTTTTAGGAATTAAGAAGCCATTAGTTTTGAGAGGAGCAATTGCTCACAAGACATGGCAGGCACCATGGCAAAGATCCCGTCCAGTAGATGGAGGTTTACTCCCTCCATCCCGAATTGGGAAGTACATAAACCAGGCCTTTCAGTGGAAATCTCAACGTAGTTCTCAAAAGGCCACAAAATTAAACACACACCAACTGTACACATCTTAAATTTTGCAAAGGCAAGGGTGTCCTAAAGTACAGGTCCTTTCAACAAGCCAGCTTTGCACAAATAGTTCAGATGTCGTTCACTGAAAGAGCGGGGAGAAAAGTCTTCTTGGGATGTCTATGGTTGAAAGAGTCGCTTTTGTAGTTGTTCCAGGGTCGAACACCCAATCCAAAAACATAGCACTGGTGGAGAAGAGGAGCTATTCTGGGGAGAACTGGAATCAGCAGAGGACTTGGTAGGAAAACTGTGAATATTCCAACTGGCAGTGAGTACTCGTGAGAAACCCGACTGGGTTAAAACCCTTTGACAAACAGGTAACAAAGAGACAAGGCCAGGTCATAATGAAGACTAGTGGCATGATGAAAAATTAGGAGACAGCTGCTCCTGTTTAGTTTCTTATTTTCCCAGTACATCATAGCTATATTGCCACCAAACACCCAATGCTTCCATGCTTCCTCAAGATCTTTGCTATTTTTAATAAGGAAAAAGGACATAATGCTCACAGAATGTAGCATTTTCAGCTTAAAGGTTTCCAGTAATATTCATTTTTTGGTCAGCCAGCTTTGACAGAAACCCAAAATTTCTTGATCTCATTCCTTTTAAAAAAATAAAATCCCTTTCTTCCTGGAGGAAAAAAAATGCACTTTTGCAGATCCATCATGAGAGCACATGGTGCAATAGCTAGTGCAAAAATCTGCAGACATCTAGATAAATTTCAAACAGTGGTTATTCTATCCTGCTCAGAATATTTCTACTCATCATAATTCATGAATGTTAGTGAGGCCTCAATTACTGCACATAAATTCCAAAATATATGGGGCATAAAAAGCTCTTTAACCCAACAAAAAGGCATAACAAGAACTGATGGCTGAAAATTAAAGCCAGACAAATTCAAAATCAGACAGGAGAATTTTTTTTTTTTTAGTGTAAGAGCAAAGGTAATTGGACAAGGAACTTGCTAACAAGGGAAGTGATGGATTTTTATTATTATTATTTAAATAATTTGAATCTTCAGATCAAGACTTAACCATAGAATCATAGAATGGTCAGAGTTGGAAGGGACCTTCGAGATCATCAAGTTCCAACCCCCTGCCATGGGCAGGGACACCTCTCCCTAAAGCAGGTTGCTCCAAGCCCCATCCAGCCTGGCCTTAAACACTTCCAGGGATGGGGCATCAACAACTTCCCTGGGCAACCTGTTCCAGTGCCTCACCACCCTCACACCGAAGAACTTCTTCCTAAGATCTCATCTAAATCTCCCCTCTTCCAATTTAAAACCATTCCCCCTTGCCCTGTCACTAGACTTCCTGACCAAGAGCCCCTCTACAGGATTTGTACTGCAAGGAAACAAAAGATCTTGGGTTCTGTATGGGAAAGATGACATGAAAGTCTCTTTGGTTTTTGGCTTTTTTTAATATAAGAAAGTCACATCAGATGACCTAATTGTTCCTTAACACTTGAAAAGACCAAAATCTATACAGGTATAAAAGCAGGTTAGTCTACTGAAAATATATTTGAGCAGTCATAGTTTGTTTGCCTCAAAACCCATGACTGTGTAACTATCTGGCCATGTATTGTAAAGTGAACTGGAAATAATGTAATTATGAAAAGACATATTTTCTGAGAGCAAATGACATTCAGTGTTATGTTAAATTAACCAAGAATTAATGGAATTGTTGACAAAAATGCCACTGCAGGTTTTTTTCAGAGCCGAAGTCAAACATTTTTAATATCAATCAACAGAAAGCAAAACGTGTTTCACAAACAAGTTGTTTCATAAACATCCCCATGACTTAAACTGAAAAGATTCAAGCTTTAAAAATCAGCTTTTCCAAGAGAGATTAAAATTTTTTTAGAGGAAATCAAACATACCACATGAGACATAAGTTACTAAATCAAGCCAATAACCAGAAAAATGTTGCAGTAAGAAGGACAGAGTGTTCAACTAACCATTTGATGGGTGATTTCTGAAATTTTGTGCATCATGACTTATGGGAGATGAAAATGGACTCATTTGGCATGTTCCTGTTGTTGGCGAGTAAGCATTTAGATCTTCCTTTCTGGTCTTCAAAGGCGTTGTCTCAGATGGCTAAAACAGAGCAAAAGACAAAGAATCTAAATGAATATTGGCTAAAGATAAAGAATACCCCTGTCCACCTAAACATACAACAGTTGTAAACTCCCCTTCTACAAATTAAATACATGCTGGTCTCTACCTTTCCTATCAGTAGAGTTACTTACTGCACCCCAAACCAGACAAAGCCTCTTTGAACGTTTACCATCTGGTAACAGATTTTTCTAAGTAATTCCTAACTTTACGTGTTCTCTCCCATGTTACATGTTGTGGTGGGTTGACCTTTGCTGCCTGCCAGGTGCCCACCAAGCCCCTCCATCACTCTTCCCTCCTCATTCACATCAGTTTTACTCAAAAGAATAACAAGTCCTTCAAACAGTAGCCTCCCAGTTTGCATAAACAAAAAATGTGTGGATTCCAGAGATTTAGGCATTCTGGAATGAACATCCGGGTAGGGGGTTTTTTTTGCTTTATTTTTTTAAAGTAGTCAAAACTTGGTATTATTTTTCCTATAGTGCTGAAAATTTAAGACACAAACTATCTTTAGATTTTAACTTTATCAAGATATAGTTATTTCTAATGATTTTCTAAACAAGTGTTAATCAAAAAAGAGCAAAGTGAACCCCTTAAATCCAAAATTTTGTCTCTGGCTTACTATTTCAAATTGTCTAATGATATAAAAGGCATTATTTAATGATGTTAAAGGAACTCTGCAGAGAAGCTTTCAGAAGAACTAGTCTGCAATTCTGAAATATTAACTAGGGTTATCTGGGACACAGTTCCCTCTCTGGATTAGATGCTGAATTTGCAATTATCAGAAACTGGGATTTCACTGCACTGCTAATATGTAGAATAAAAAAACCAACCCAAACCCACAGTTTGTTTGCACATAAAGGGCTTCAGCTCTAAGAACAACTTGATTCCAACTAAGAAGTCTACCAGATTTAAATACAAATCTAGCCACCTCTAAAGAGGAGAATGCAAGTAGTGTGCAGCCGATTTCACTGCATTATTAACATCTGCCAAGCAAAGAATAAAGGGACATTTTGGGAAAAAACCATTTTTTCTAGTCCCTTTCAAAATTCTGTCAAGGGCTTAACGAAGGGCTGTCTGAATGTAGAGAAACAGACACTTTTCCCCTACTGCTTAGTCATTCCTCCCCTGCCTTGGAGACGTAGTATCATCAAAGCAAATCCCACAGAAAAACAGAATAAGAGATTTCTTCATTTTTAAATTTGTTACAATCCTGGGTCTTTTGAGTTTGAGGAGCAAATTTACTTGTCTCTATTTTTGCAACTATAGCAAGCAAAGGACTGACTCATCCATTTCCCAAACAACTAGCCTTTTCTACCAACTTGAACCTCATTCCATCTGTGAAACTGAGTATCTATCATTTGTCTTCATGTCACTCGTAACAGTGACTCCATTTCATACAGTATCTCTTCATTGGCAGCTTTATTGTACATGATTATTCTGTAATCTCTTTAATTTAGCTCTCATCTATTATTCAATTTATTAATGTTAGAAAAAGTATAATAGGTAAGTATATTACATGGTTTCAATACCATGAATGAAATATAAAGTGAGGATCTGGTGTTTATATTCATCAAAGAATGCACAGTACTTAAGCTAAGTTGGGGGGAGAAAAAAAAAAAAGAAGTTAAAAAAGCATCAACAACCTGATATTTTTATTGTGGTAACTGTCATTTCCACTGCAATTTCAAATTAAGAACTCATTTATTTCCATTCCATACTTTCCATCTGTTGTCCTGCTTTGCTGGAATAAGATCCTCATCCTATCCCTTTTTAAATCAGATTAAAAAAAGGACATATAAGTCTTCCAGCCCAGTAAGGATTTCTCAGCACGTGAATCTCCTGGGTGCTGTAGGAAAAGGGCTACAGGGGACATGGGTGAGAGCAAAGACAGCCTTGGTCCAGGGCATGGTACAGACCAGAAAGACTGCAGAAAGCTCTGAGAAGGCCTGAACCTTTTTCTAGGTCCCTCAAACATCCCCTGAAAAATCTAACTACAGTAATTTTAGATTTAGTGGCAAAAGCAGTAACCAGGTAACACGTGAAAGCCAAAAGTCGTTATCAGGACATAAGTCCTATCAGATCACAAAGCTATATATACAAAGGTGACTTAAAGCCTCCACGATCCAGCAGGAATCCAGGACCCAGGAAAAGGTTACGTTTCATTACTGACTAAAATAATGATAAAAAAAATATTAATGTTTACACAATTATTCTTAACTCATTGAGGCATTATAAGGAAAATACTTGTAAACACTATACATTTATAGGGGAATGAGGAATATGAGTTGTACCTAGAAGTATAATTAGGTAACCCTCAGAAGTCTTCTTCTCAATTCCAAGCAGTTAGTAGTTGATTTAAGTGTCCTGAAGCACAAATACTCCTATTTTTCACACCTACATAGATATTCATACTCTTGTTCTCTGTCAGAAGGAGTGGTTTTATCACAGCTGCTACTACCTTCTCAGCTTCGCCAAAATTTCAGGATGAGTTCTAGAAGTTAACGTGTCATATAAGTGTCCATTATCAGCTTTCAATTTTCCACACTGAAATACTATTAAATTCCTCTTGATTATACAAAAGTATAAAGACTGTTCAACATCCCCTCTAAAAGGGATACAGCATATTCTAATATCCCTTTCCTGCTCTTCACTACTGAACTCCTATGAAGACACCCTGGTCTTTTAATTTTCTTCATTTCATAGAATCACAGAATGGTTAGAGTTGGAAGGGACCTTCAAGATCATCTTGTTCCAGCCCCCTTCCCTGGGCAGGGACACCTCCCACCACACCAGGCTGCTCCAAGCCCTGTCCAGCCTGGCCTTGAACCCCTCCAGGGATGGGGCAGCCACAGTTTCTCTGGGCAACCTGTTCCAGTGCCTCACCACCCTCACAGCAAAGAAATTCTTCCTAATATCCAATCTAAATCTCCCCTCTTCCAATTTATAACCATTTTTTTCCTTTTTTTTTTTTTTTGGCAATCTATCAGTATTTAAACAAAACCTGATGGAAATCTTCAGTCTGTTGTCACCAATATTTTGCCACATTCAAGCAGGGTAAAGAAACATTTCAAATCATCTTTAAATGAAACATTAATTACAGTGAAGCATCAATGCTCCTTTTGGCATTTAAATGTCATCAAATCTCTTTTGTAACAGGGAGAATCTCCAATCTGTTTACTCTTTCAGGATATTCTCCCTGCTTGAACAGCAGTCACCTCAGCCACCATATTTCTAGATATGAACCCAGACTCCTTTGAGCAGCTGCCTGGGAAGTTACTGCAGTACTTAAGAGGACAGTCTTTATTTGGCAGAAAGATTTTCTCTTCCAGGAAGAAGAGAGAGTCTTACTTCACTTATGCAATTTTTAAGCAATACCACATAGACACTACAAAATGTAAAAGTACTTATTTCTGATCTGGGTAGTTGAGGCATGCTTTGGGTGGTGTGACCAGTAGCTGCAATGAGATCCTTTGAAAAAATGGCCAAAAAATTGTAGAAACAGCAATGGATGTGGCAGGGCTACAAAAGATACTTCACACAATCCATGTGCATTTACTACCTTACATCCCTTCCCACCTTCTATAACGTTATTTAATTATGGTACTCTTTAAATCCCTGACATGTGTCTCTTAGAAGCATTGTATGAACTAAAACTCACAGTGTAAACCCACATCACCGAGATTCCAGTAAGTTTTTATCATTCAGATGGGCTTTTTATGAAGCTTTGTGCTGCACAAGGATCTGAACACAGGTAACCATCAAGTAACTCTTTCATTTTATCTTACAGGGAGGGGGTAGGGAAGGAAGAGCTTTGAGGCAGAGAAAGAACTGTGTGTAATTTCAGCTGGACCACTCATCTACAAAAATGTTGCTACAGCCCAAGAAACAGATGCAAAATTACAGTCACAGCTGCATTCTGAGCAGAACAAGTTGGGTAATGGTACACTAAGCTGCTAATTAAATTGCTAATGATTTTTTTTTAGTGCCACTGCGGTACTTTGCCACCTTTGTTTAAATTAAAAAAAAAAAAAAAGTATTTAGAAAATTTTTAAAATTGCAAATTTCTATTTTGCTAAATACCAGAGAGACCTCCAAATATGCTGCATATAAACGAATCTCTTCAGAATGACACAGGCACGGAGATTTATTTGGGAGCTCATCTGCTGACCAGCTATTCCTCTCTATATACTTTTCCAAAATTTTCCTTCCTTTAAACCCTGCCATTGTCAGAAGCTCCTCTGTGTTGATGTCTGCAGCAACACCCACCGTTGGTAGGAGCGGATAATAAACTGACATATGTCATGACATGCTGGTGCTGGGAGTACAGGATAGCTGCATTTACAAAAAATAATAGCAACAGTACAATTTTATTTTTATTGTGATAACCGTGGTGAAATTTACTGCAGTGTTAGTACTTTATTGTTTCATTATGCCAAATTAGCTGAGGGAGGTAATTAGATCCCTGACACGAAAATGCCTTTAGTGTTTTCATTTCAATTCTGCAGTTTATAATATGCAGATTACAGCATTATCATAATTCCATATTGTTAGAGGTACAATTACAAGGCAGAACATTTGCTGCCAGGATAATGGAGCTAATTTCTAATAAATATTTTCACCAAGGATCTTAACTCATTCAGCTCTTGGGTAAATAGTGATGGCAATAAAAATATGCATATTTCTCCGTTATTTCCATGTGATTCATGCAGATGTACATTATTTAAAGCCAGGCAGTTATATGACAAATGGAACGCAATAAATTTTATACTAATATTTTTAGCAGTAATTTTGTGCCTTGTTAAGACTTTTCTAGACAACATCCAATCTGTAACAATGCAAATGCAGCTCTAATGAAATATCAGGTTTTTATACACATGTGTGCATATAGACAGACACATACACACATATATATACAGTCCAGTTGATTCCATAACACCAAAAAATACTTACATTTTCCTTTGTGTCTAACTTCAATGCTCTCTTAGCTCTGAAAGAGAAAAATATGGACAAGTTTTATGGTCACCTAGACACAAAGATTGCTGGTAGTAAGGTCTGTAACCTGTAATTCTTAAAGGTATTTTCCTTTCTTGTGTTTCACATTTTTTTTTACACTGCACAAGAAAACTGATCTCATCCAAAGCAGATACATTAGCTGATTAAAATACCGTGTAATAAAAACATTGGTTGTTCAGAATGATAAAATGTTTGCATAAGAAAATCCAATTCTCCATTTTATACTAGAGATAAAAATAAAGACAGTGAAGTAAAATTGCACTGTATATTTGTCTCTCTCTCAGACACTTATAAACAATGAAAAAATGCAAAAGCATTAATATTTACATACCTTCTGAGCAAGGGCTGAAATTATTTTGCCATTAGTAGAAATAATGTATTAGGCATTTAAAGCCCAGGTACAGCCAAGGTGAAAAAAGTAGTTTCTTCCCATCATTTTAGCTCTTAACATGATTCAGTGCTACCAGACTATGACTTAACTGGGGAACAGATGCTCTATGTCTTTACAGGTCCCCAAACCATAAGAAACTATTTTCTAGTCTTCTTCACTATACTGATTCAGGAACATGCCAAGCTCTCTCTGCAAAATCTGCTCCGCTGAACTGGATGCCCAGCTGTTAATGGCAACGCTAGAAGAGGAAAGCTGAATATTTATAATACTTTATATCGTACAGCTGTCTTCTAAAGAGCAGTCATCAAAATTTTATTGAATGCAGACTAAATGCTCAAAGGAAAGAAAGGTCAACATAAATTAAGACTATTTTTCCCAGAGACAACTGAAACTTTTTAAGTACATTCCTAAATCTTAACAATAGTTTAAAGCATTATATAAAACAATGAGGGGAAAAAAATTTTAAATCTTTATAAGAACAGCCCCCAAGAAACACATACATTATATCAAATTAAACAAGATACAGAAAATGTATCATATTTCAAGAACTTAGTTCAGTTTTCATCTTGGAAAAGAATGCTTTGACTTGTAAGAAATTAAGATGACCTCATTCCAAACACACTGTTTTTAAATTTATGTTACAATTCAAAACCTGGAAATTAAAGTATTGGAAAAATAGAATGAAAACACATCTTTGAAATATAACTCAGGTAACAGTCTTACATGACTACTATTTTACAACTATCTCTATTACGAAAAGGAAAAGAGAAGTATTCTACCTTAAAAAAAGCCAAGTAAACAGGTAACTTTTAAATTAGTGTGTGAAATTCTTGCCAAGGGGCAGTCAAAGCTGTAACGGTTTGATGGAATTCTTTACAATGTATTTCTTTTTTAAATAGAAACCTATATTGCTTAAGGAATGCAGACTCCATTACATCTTCCACCCCAGTGGCAGCAGAGAAACATTATATTTATTAATACATCTACTCTGAAAGGATGCTCTAGGGGCCAATGCATTTGCATGTTATACTAAGGCATGTTATGATGGAAGTTTTTACGATGGACTTCAAAAGAAGCTGGAAGCCAAAGTAAAGCAGAGGCTGGAGTCAACACAGCTGTAGGAAGAAGATATATGAGAAACTACATGAAAACCCCACTAAATTATAAACATTTAGAAAATTTCTTAGAGACAAAGTTGTGGACTGGTCAAGATGATGTTCTTTAAAGTCTGTCAAGTAATGTGTAGAGTGATAGAGTTGCAGCCAGCCCAAGTTTCTCTTTTCTGGCCTGCAAACCCCCTGAGCTACAGCGGTGAAGAGGCAGCCCCATTCCAGGTGAGCACTTCAACACTAAAAGGAGCCACAACAATAAAACTTTGGCTTCAGGAGGTAAACTTTGCCTTGCTTTGCCCAATCCGTCCTTCTCAGCAGCCTGGTTTACTTGTGGGCTCATTTTTAGTGATTGTCTTTCTGATGCCATAATATTCCCTGGCAAATCTTAATTTATTTTCTCAACTACATAGAGTATGATGGCAAATGTTTACACCTAGCTGTCAAACCTGCAGTGATTATTTTCCCCATAATAGTTATCAGATTAAAGAATGAGGTATTAGCTCTATCACATGTTGTTCATTCCAGGTAATATTTTCAGTTCTTTGCTAATACTGGGAGACCTTTACTCACCTGAATAGCACTTTGATCGAACCACTTATCTGCCTAACAGTAAGAGTCTAGGTATGCAATCTTACTTTCTATAAAGAAATGAATTTTTAAATACTATTTTTAATTCCATATGTACCTAACTTCCCTTCATAATTAATTTAGGAATGAATGCAATGGTAGCAAACATAGAAAATCCAGGATTTGACCATACTCTTCCATTAAAAATACACTAGGGATTATTGTGGTGCATTTTGGAGCCATTTTAGTTAGCTTCCTCTCAAGCTTTTCATTTATTGGGGAAAAAATCCAACAACCCACCACACAAAACACATCTATACTGTTCACATTTTGCTTCATCTTTAAAACCTGCCTGTAAAATACATCTTATTAATTGGAAAAGCAGAGAAAACATATGGTCATTTTCTATGTTCAATTCAAACAGTAGTTAAACTCGGTGTACAACCAGTGAGAAACTGACCAGAAAAATCAAAGCTTGTATATTTCTAAGTTTCCCGTGTATTATTACTGTCTAGCACGATTACTTCAGTTTCCAGTGGTCAATAGAAAGCCTGGAAGATGTTGGGAACCTGTGTTAGCTCTAATATGTTATCTTTGAAATCCCATGAGTTGTAAACAGGGACAATATCCCAAGCCTATATACAGGCAGCGTAAGACTTATGGCCCCACCTTACTGCTGTTGAAGTTAGCAACATCCTACACATTTTCTTTATTGTTCTTTAGAAGTCCACGATTAGCAAAGATACAAAAGAATAGCATCAGATGTAGAATCATAGAAGGGTTAGAGTTGGAAAGGACCTTGAAGATCATCAAGTGTCAACCCCCCTGCCCTGGGCAGGGACACCTCCCACCACACCAGGTTGCTCCAAGCCCCATCCAGCCTGGCCTTGAACCCTTCCAGGGATGGGGCAGCCACAGCTTCTCTGGGCAACCTGGGCCAGGGTCTCACCACACTCAGAGTGAAAAAACTTCTTCCTGAGATCTAATCTAAATTTCCCCTCTTCCAGTTTAAAACTATTACACCTCATCCCATCCTTACATGCCCTTGTAAAAAGTCCCTCCCCAGCTTTTCTGGAGCCCCCTGAGGGCCTGGAAGGTGTCTTTGGAGCCTTCTCCAGGCTGAACCCCCCCAAATCTCCTAGCCTGTTCTCCCAGTAGAGGACCTCCAGCCCTCCCAGCATCTCCGTGGCCTCCTCTAGACCCTCTCCCACAGGTCTTCTGCTGTTGGTGACCCTAGAGCTGGAGGCAGGAAGAGGTAACATATATAAAGCATCACCCATACCATGGAGCATCACTCACCCAAACTCTGCTTCCATAAGGCCCTTCCCCGAGGAATAACCATCTCAACTCTTTCCCGGTGCCACCCAACAAGTGGAAAACAGAGCCAGAAACACAACCCACCCTTCTCCAGACGGCTGCCCGCTCCTCCCCTCTCCGGGACAACCGGAGGAGCAGATTTTACCTCAGGGAAGGCGCTCCCCACCACAGAGGAGCCGGGAGGCCGCCGGGGAGAAGGGCTCTGCCTCATGGCGCCCCACACGGCTCCCAGCGAGGAGAAGGAGAAAAGCGGCTCCCGGAGCCGAACCCAGCCGCCTTTACCCGATACCTACGACATTATTGCTCCTACAGCCGCTCCCGCCGCCTTTTTTTGCAGAGCTCCCGCCTCCCGCCGCCGCCGTGCACCGGGCAAACGCCGCCGGCTGGAAACGGTGCTGAGGGGGCGGGAGGCCGAGGGCCGGTTCTCCGGGCCTTGCTGCCGGGGCTGTGGGGCGGTGAGAGCCCGGTCGGTGGCGGCTTCTCCTCCTGGAAAAGGTTTGTTTTGGGCTGGGAGGTGAGGAGAGGTGAGGCGAGGCGAGGCGAGGCGAGGCGAGGCCAGGCCAGGCCAGGCCAG
>VXBW01007874.1:66265-116344 GCA_013400375.1 Thinocorus orbignyianus | reverse complement strand
GAGGGCCGGTTCTCCGGGCCTTGCTGCCGGGGCTGTGGGGCGGTGAGAGCCCGGTCGGTGGCGGCTTCTCCTCCTGGAAAAGGTTTGTTTTGGGCTGGGAGGTGAGGAGAGGTGAGGCGAGGCGAGGCGAGGCGAGGCGAGGCCAGGCCAGGCCAGGCCAGGCCAGGCCAGGCCAGGCCAAAGCCGGGTCCCTCAGGGCTTCCCGGGTAGAGCGGGTTCCCCACTTCAAAGGGGTGGGAGAAAAGAATTTGGATTTTTTTCGGTGATGGTGGGTGGTGAATTTTGCTCAAGAAGACGCCTGCGCCCACCGGAGAGGGAGGTCATGAAATTCCTGTGGTAAAAGTTTCCTCGTTTCAGGTGAGCGAGGCCTGAGCGCTTAGGTTCTGAAGGTTAAGACTCCACAGAGCGAAATTTCCCTCCTTGGTTTGTTTTTTGGCTGTGGATGGAGATAAACCAGCACCTCGGAAAGGTCAGGATTGCCCAGAAGGGCGTGACTTAATTTCTTGTTGGAAGATGTTTTTTATTTGCTAAAATCATTGAAGTAGAATGGAAAGTACTGGTAATTTAGAGCGTTGTCCTCGCTTTGTGGCTGAGGCCGGGTTGGTCCTTTCTGCCTGTTTTATCTAAAGTGTTATTTGTACAGTAAAATAACCCCCTAAATCCACAGGGCTGCTGGAGGTGCTGCCACTAAGCCATCACCTGTTGGGTTTCTGAGCGATGTATTGTCAGCCCTTCTTGACAGAGCCCTGGCCCACGTAAGAAATATTTCGGTGATGGGAAGTCTAAGGCGCGTAAACGAGAGTTCACATTTTATAAACTGGTTACTGGAAAATTAACATTTATTCTTCTTTTCCTCCTTGACTTTAACCCACTACCGTTTTGTGTGTGTAAGGCTGGCGCTTAATTATAGTGACACCCGTTTGCAGTAACCAGACTGTATCGCTGTGTCCCTATGGGGTCCTTCTAATGCCAGTGTAATATTAAAGTGTCAGGCAGGCGGCCTGTGTATTATAAATAGGGTACTTCATCCATGATAAGCGATTATTATCTTTCTTTCCCAAGTGTAAAAGACCTATATAACTCAAGAAGGTGCGAGTGATTTAGGCCTCCTGAGTAAAAATCCAATGAGTCCTGAAGGGGACCCTATGATGTCGTTGTCTTGTTGCTGAACTTGAGATATTCAATTTGTTATACTGGAATATATTTTCTGAAGTCAACATTGGATAAAATAATATGAGAGGCTGTTAGACCAACAGTACAACACGATTTAGTGTCCCTCTGTGATGGCCTTCTGAAAACCTTAATCACCCTTGGTGAAAGTAGAGAGCTGCTGTTAAAGTTTGGTGGCCATTGGTGAGCAAACAGAGTAAGTTGCTGCTTTGAAACATTTAAATAATTTAGCAAAAATGCATTTCATATTTTTTGTTTCAAGATTGTATGGCTAGTGTACGTAAAAGATTTGTTACACAGTTTTATGCACATTCTTAACTTCAGACTTTTTATGTCTATTACTTATATTCAGATAACTCTTGAAAGTACAATTCAGTGTGTTTAACTTCACATACTTGAAGGATTAAGGGTTTAAATTTTGACCAGTTTTAGACATATGTTTAATCAAGATATAACTGTAAAAACAGAAAACAAAAGCCCGTTCTGATATGGGAACCGGAGAAAAGCATGTAATCAATTTAGTAATTATTATATCACTTTTTTAACATGGAATGTTATGCGGTGTTTATGACATTACACAGTGTCTCTTCTGAGGCTATGTAAAGCTACCCAGTTTTCTGGCTAAATCAGCCTCGGAAAGATGAAAGTCAGCTTTTGAGTTGAGAGAGGAAATCCTGACAAATACGCAGTTCAGCACACTTGCATGTAGTTTTCACTGGAGGACAAAGGGAGTTTTGCCTCTGCTGTGAACATCAAGAAATAAAATAGAGAATCTGACATGACATGAGTGGGTTGTGATCATGCAGCCACAGAGCACTCTCTGATAAGCACTGCATCCATTCTTGATAATATTTACTTTTTTATTGTTGTTTGGTGCAGAAGTCTTTTAAATAATTCTGTGCCTCCCACACCTGTGGCCACATTTAAACTGGAGTGTTTTTAGGAAAACCAGAAGAAGCCACTTTGCTGCTGCTGGTGAACTATAGCAGCAATGAGAGTGGCACTGGGATCAAAACAGGTAGGTATGGTATAGTCATTAATTTACCATCATGACAAATCCTGTTAGGGATGGACAATGGTAGTGAAGTCATTGCAGCCAACGAAGCACACACAAATTCCTCTGTTATTTCTGTCATTTGGAGAATTTAGATAATGTGACAAGAGTAGGAATTCTAGTAGAAATGTGTAGTAAGGACAAGTCTTATTTTACTTCTAAACATGAATCGTAATGGTTTGCATCACAAATAGCTTGAAAATTTCTTTTTATGCTTCCAAATCACACAGCTATATAATCATTGTGATGTAAGATGTCTGAAATAAAAATAAAATACAACAAAAAAGGAAACTTTTAACTGCCAAGAAAGAATAAATTGTGGGTAATAAGTAGAGCTCAAGCTCTTTTTGTTTGCAGATCCCACGGTGCCTATCTACAAGCGTAGGTACATATTCCCATCCCAGATTTAGAACATATGACCTAGCTGTTGTGATAATTCTTGTTAGTCTGTGTTTCACAGGATAAAGCAGAGACATTATTAAACTGGCAAGAAAGTAACAATTTCTAACTGTAATTGTATTCTTCACAGAATGGCCGGCAGTCCTGAGAATAACGCCTCCCTCTCTGTTCAGAAAGTCACACTCTCAGAAAGTTCGCAAGCAAAGAAGCCCCAGCATGCAGAAGAGGCAATCTTTTACATGAACTGCCGAGCAGCTTATCTAACAGTTTTGAAAAGCAGTTTAGAAAATATTAAATCAAAGGAACAACTCAGTTTAGGTAACAATTAGATTTTTTTCTTCATAACTTCATCAACTTGTGTGTGACAATTGCAGTGGGTAGTTTCCAAACAGCAGCCAGCACTTGAGTTGTGAGAGTACCCCAGTGCACGAACTTGGTAACAGTTTTAAGGAATTCACAGTAGTTTTAGATAGGGTTCAGGTTTCAGTTTTTGGTGTCTGTATCTTTGAAGACATTTTCGTCAGTTACCTGTTACAAAATATGTCACACAGTAATTTTTCAAAGTTTGTAGATACTACTGTTCCTCAAAGTTTTTTATTTTCCTCAAATCCTTAATCTTTATTGCCAGGTGTTGGATGACTACTGGAAGTGGGAATATTACACAGAGCTTGTCATCCGTAAATCACTGGTCTGAATGGGCAAAGCCAATACCAGGTGACAGTTTGCAGGGGACTTAAGTGAGCTGTTTAGCACCACCAAATTTGATGGTAGCATTGTTGCTTACTTGAGGTGGCTTTTTGAGTGTGACATTTCTGCAATCATTTTTTCCCTCCTACAGATCATTAAGTGAGTTGGTCTCAGTTCAGTTTTCAGCGGGCAGTTGCCCTGGCACAGAAGATCTCCATGATAACTGGCATTATTAGCAAGCACATTCTTTCAGCATGTTGACTTAGTGTTATCCAGGCTTTCTGAGCTGAAATAAAAGTGTCTTTATAACATCCTGATGGTAATTTTGGATAATCTGGATGTTAAAGTGGAAGTGGTGTGAATAAATGTCATCTCTTTTATATATGCTTTGGCTTTCATCTCTATCCATATGCCATTTCACTAGATGGCAAGTGTTTGGGCATTTTGGTTTCAAAGTCGACTCAGAAAGGGCAATTAGTGGCTCAAGCTCCTGGCCTTTTCCGAGATAATTAAGGATTTATTTTAAAATTTGTAAGCATTGAGAGTTATTGTAGACTTATATTGCATCTTAAGTAAATTCTGGCATTTACCAAATGAGTGGTGCCAGTGTTTAAGCATCTTGTGCTGCATAATGTTTGGCTAATATTGTAAACTGCAAAATGCTCCCTTAGGGATTGGCCCTGCAAAATTTTATTCATGGGAGTTTTACATATTCACAGTAAGTAGCTTCATTTCCTGTGTTATAATATTACTCAAGGTATTTGGTAGAATCAATCTGTAAAGAAGTGTAAGTAAAAGGTGCAGTCTAATCAAACTTTCTAAAATACAAACTTGGAAGGCATGTAGGGTATGGTGAGTGCTGATCTCCCAGGATATTTAAAAATACAGAATTGTCATATGCTTGAATGATACTCTGTTAAATGTAAGGGAATACTGTGCTGTATCAACATTCCAGGAGATCGGCTGACCCCGTAAACAAACACACAGAGTAGCCGCCCTTCTTTGGCTGACCTTGACGTTGAAATCCTTAAACAAGGATTAAACCTGTGCCCAGGTGTTGTATGGATAAAGATGTGAGATTTGCTGTATTCTCCTGACTCGGTTTTAGAGGTGACAGGGCAGAAATCTTTATTTAGTCCTTGGCATTCAGTCGAAGATTAGCAACAAAGGTGTCTGGTTTTGTTTGTTTGTTTTGATGGTGACACAGTTGCCTACTGAGACTTGTAATGATGCCACCACCTCATTTCACAGATGCTCCTGAACTGCTCTCGGCCAGGATAGACTTGGTCTTCGGTCAGCTGGCTAAAAACCAAACTGCCAGCCTAGGTAGAGATGAAGGATCTCTTGTATTTCCCTAAAATACTTGATTATATGGGAAGATACAAAAGCGTCCCTCCAGTTTCAGACAGACTGTGTGTTTGAATTGAGTTTCAGTTTAACATAATGCCTTCCTCACTATGGAAACTGGTGAAAGGATGCTTTCAGTAAAGGTTTTTAAGAGGCTAACTAGATCCAGCAAATTAATTTTGAAGAATGCCAGGTGTAGGAGCAGTAGGACTGGTTGCATGTATGGTATTGGCTGTTGGCCTTAACAATGTTGGTATCTCTTGGTACCATTTTCCCTTTACATTTGAAATTCTTCTTGCATGATTTGAATTGATAAGCTCAAACGTGTGACATAAAAGATTGCTTAAGATCAATTCTACACCTGATCTTAATTCTTGGCTAAGTAAATGGGAAGACTTACATGGATCTTGGTAGAAACAGGATCTGATAACATGCAAACTTACAAATAATAGGTTCTTGATATTAAGACAGGGGATATAGACACTGGGCTGAAATTTACTCTTTTATCCTTTGAGGAGCTTGTCTTTGATTTAATGGATATTTTGGTTAATTAGTGGTTTGAACCTATTAACTTTCTCTAAGGGAGACATCCTGTTGAGTTTAGTAGAACAGTGCACAAAGCTGCAGATCAGAGCCTTTAAGCCAAGTAATTCTTGTGATATTGTTGTGTTATAAAGTCCCAGAGTGCTGTCTGCTTTCTTCCTCCTTCTGTAGAAGAAAGTGGATGTGATTCTCAGCAGTGCAGCGTATTTCATCTCCGTGCTGGACCGGAGCTCGTGAGGGATGATGTAGGGTGCCAGGCACTGCCTGTTTGATGACTCCTTTCAAAAGAATATGCGAGTGAGATCATCTGCCCCTTGGGCTGCTTGAACCTCAGTGCTACAAACCACAGAATCCAAGGCCAGGGAAGGTCACAGTCAGTCTGTATGAAGTAGAGTACAGGTTTGAGACTATAAGCAGAACTGTCCTTCAGACCTGCTTTCTTTTCCCTTGGATTGATTTGGTTTTAATTAAAAAAAAAAAACACCACAAAACAACCTCTGAATACAGAAAGTAATTAAAGGATGTTTTGAAAAAACTCCTTTACTGACAGCTGGTATATACATTTAATAGTATGTTTTATTCTTCAGTACTTCAACAGGCTGGAAGAAATCCATCTCAGAAGACAGTTAATAAATATTGGACTTCACAAACGACCACACTGAATTTTGATGATTTTTGTACCATTTTAAAAAAAGAAAAACTGGTTACAAAACCTGAATTGCTGGAAGCATTTGGAAAAATAGACATAGATAATACTGGATATATTTTACATGATGAACTTTATAAAATTCTTACAACAGTAAGTATCAGTAGAAACTTAATTATCCATCTTTAACCATTAGTAGAAATTTTTGGAAACAATTCTGAATGTATAAACAAAAAATCCTCATCAAAAGAATTAATAACTGATTCATGTATTTTTTTTTTTCTGCAGTTTTAGGTTTAGTTTTCTGTGGTTTGCTATGAAATTTCTTCCATTTTTCTCCTTAGAGTCTTGCAGTTGATAACCTGTCAGTCTCTTTCAGCAATTGTGCCTTGAAGGTGGAAGCTGGCAGAGAAAATATTTTTAATGCTTTCAAGGATGCAATTCGTCCATTCAGGATTTAGTAACATTGTAGGGACTTAATTTTTTAAGATGTTTTCTTCTATTTTGATGATTCAAGTCGAAGTCTATTTAAAAGTGTTGCAAGATACGATTCCCTAAAAGGATAGAAAGATAATCTTTGTGTTTTTATTAAATGTGTGCTGTAGGTGAACAGCATTCTTGATTAGGAACCCAAAGTGAGTTGTTTTTATTGCAGAGAGGTGAAAAAATGACCCGGGATGAAGTGGGTGCCATTATTAAACAAGCAGATTTTAACTGCGGTGGCAAACTTGACTACAGGAAGGTATGGCAAACAGAGTGCTGTTATTTGTTCTTGTGCTTTTTTGCTTGATGTTATAGACAGTATTAGCACTATCAAATGCAGTGCATCCCACCTCCGTGTGTTGATCTGTTGATGACCTTGCCCAAGGCCCCCACCTGATTGCCTGTTTACTGCAACGTGGGCTGAATTATACTTCTCTTTCCCACACTTTGTCTCGCAATTTGCTGCCCTGGCTATTATCCTTGAAACCATCACTTGCTCAAAGTGGACTTAACGTATTGGGCAGAGCCTAACAGTAAGCACAAAGCCTAACAGATAAGAATAAAGGAATGGCAGGATAAAGATGATAATTGACAGCAAACTTAGCCAGTCAGGGAGAGATGCTGTGTCTCTGACATCTCATAATTTCTTATTGTACATGTTGAACGTCTGGTTTTCAAAATGTGACATCTTATTGGCTTTTTTTTGCCATCATCTCTAAGTAATGACTAAGTTTTGAACTGCATAAACACTTCACAAAGATTTGAACGTTAATATAGTTTCATAGGAGAAAAACAACCCCCACTAAATATATATATATATATAAAAGAATCAGTCTTCGAATATCTAGAAAGAAATATAAATCACCCCTTGGGTTGAAAGTCACACTTAATTTTCATTCAATATTGGATCTCCCTGTTGAATTATGGCTCCATTTTTACTGTGTCACGTGGGTGGTTACCCTGATCATGAAAATTAATATTGTGCTTTATTGTTACCTTATTGACCTGTCTTTTCCTTACTAATGTTATGTTTTAATCCTGAAAACTGTGAGAAGGAATGTTTCACTTAACAGCTTACTTTCCTTTATTTAAAGTTTTGTGACTTATACCTGACAACCAGCGAGCAGTGCTGCAAGACTGCACGAGAGAAACTGGAAGTTGATAGTCGACTGAAGCAGCAACAGTTTGGAAGTCAAACTGAAACTTCCTCTGAAGGGATCACACCAAAACCATCACCAAGAATCTCAAGGAAAACTGATCACAAACTAGCACCAGCAAAAGGTATTTGTATTTCATATTGGGAGTTTTCATTCTGTTGGAGTTCATGCTCTGGGTCAATGAACAGTTGAATATTTATTTAATATTTCTCCAATGAGTGAGGATGTTCTTGACTAATATAAATTTCTGTTGAGGTCCTGGAGTGGGTTCAGAGAAGGGCAGTGAAGCTGGTGAGGGGTCTGGAGAAAGTCTTATGAGGAGCTGCTGAAGGAGCTGGGGGTGTTCAGCCTGGAGAAAAGGAGGCTGAGGGGAGACCTTCTGGCTCTCTGCAACTCCCTGAAAGGAGGGTGTAGCCAGCGGGGATCAGTCCCTTCTCCCAGGTCATAGGCAATGGGACAAGAGGAAATGGCCTCAAATTGCACCAGGGAGGTTCAGATTGGATATTGGGAAAAATTTTTGCACTGAAAGGACTATTAAGGCTTGGAATGGGCTGCCCGGGGAGGTGGTTGAGGCACTATCCCCGGAGGTATTCAAAAGAGAAGATGACATAGCACTTAGTGACATGGTTTAATGATGGTTTTTATCACAGTTGGGTTGATGTTTGGATTTAGTTGATCTGAAAGGTCTCTTCCAACTCAGACAATTCCACGATTCTGTGTTGCAACAGGGCAAGTTAGTTATTTCTTTCCCATATCAGAGATGAAACCTTCAGTGTGTAACATAAACAGCCTGTTTAAATTATTGAGGCTACTTTTCAAGCACATTCAATGTAAGAGTTTAACATTCTTCTTGAAGTTACACAGTTACTTACAAACTGGAAAAATGCCACAGGCCAACAGACTGCAAAGGTACCATGTATGAAACATTTGTGTGTAGCATGTGCTATTGTAAGTTGCTTCAATTTTAAGTGGTTCTGAAATGTGACAAAACGGTGATGAAGACTGAATTTATGTAGCTAAAACAATAGTTGTACCGGCAGAGTTGCCCTGACATAAGGAACCTGTAGGAAACCACATTCTCCTGGAAAGAAATAACTTTAAATTACAAGCAGGTTAAACCTATCCACTTAGGAGAGATTCACCTTAATTCCAAGGTAAATGTAAATACATGATAAGAGTTTCTTGTCCTTCAGGCATATTTGGATTCCAAGGTTCTGCCATTCGTATGCCCGTTAACCTGAGAGGTACAGTCAGGGAAGTGAAGAATTATTAAATGTTACATAATTATAAGGGAAGTCAGCTTATCTTGTCATTGAATTTTTTTCTCTGTGGCTATAAATGGAAGGTTTTACGATACATAGCACGAGGAGTAGCTTGAAAGAATGTGATTGTGATTAAATACTTGTATTTATAGGTGATAGCAGAACTCCTTCAAGACCATCATCAGCTCAGAGTTGCAAAGCATCTGTTTCTACCACCGTGAGCGTGGGTGCCGGCAGCAGCAGAAGCACGAAGCTAATTGAGCCAGACACAATGAAGGTATCACGTTAAGCTTGTCCTATTGAAAATTATGCTGTTTTCCTCTAGGCACACATGTGTTATTGCATTTTAAATAAGAAACCATTTCTCTCTGATTTTTTTCTCTTATGTTTTATTAATAGTTTGTCAAGGGCAGCTATAAACTTACTGAGAGGTTTCTTCGTACGTATTATTATTAACATTTTTATATACTGTTGGTTTTGCTGACATCTAGTTATTGAAAATAATTTTTCAGGTGTGAAGGTTTAATAGAACAAAGTGTGTGTTTTATAAATGAACCCGCTGTTGGATAAAACGTTTAATGACTTTCTGAGAAATTTAAAATTTAATAATTTATGAGGTTGGTGAGAACTTTAAATGCTTAAGTAGTCTGAAAGATTGTGTATCATAAACCTTTATATGAAAGGTAATTGCAAATAAATAACAGATCTGTGAGCATATTCACTTTGTTGGGCATAAATTTGTAAATATATGCTGTAGCCTGAAAATATTGATTTTTAGTTAGACTAATATGTTCCATCAGTATTTTCTTTTAAATAAATCACTCATTCAATATAAATTCCTGTGGGAGAAAGACAACAAAGTCACTTTCCTAAGTCAATATTTGTAGAGTGTTAATATTGATCTTTTTCCTTTGTTTTCCCTTTCTTGACTGAACCTTTACTAGTTTTCTTTCAACAGAAAATAATAGCTGTAGAAATATAAAACATTAACTGGAAACTGCTAGGATGCATTAAAAATGTGCACCTTGAGACTCCTGTATAAAAGCCAAAAAATGGTTATGACCACACAGCAGAAGTGCTGCTGGAAAACTGAACTGATTGTTCTCATGAGCTACATTTTTGTTTCAAATAACAACTCTGTATTTGTTATTGAACTCTGAAGCCCTTTATATCTTCCACATTGCTACACGGTGACACTTGTTCTATATTAAAATTTAAAAACATAACCTCAAAGGAATTTCTTGCAGTCTGTTTAGGTATCTGGACCTCCATGCAATTTAACCTGCAATTTCACCTTGTTCAAACGTGATATGTAGTATCTAAAAGCATCACACAGTTTCCCAATATTGGATTCCTCTTTCTTTGAACAAACCAGTAAGAACTGACTGGAAAAAAACCCCCAGATATCGATTGCTATTGATCAGCATCATACAAAAACTTAAAGCAATCAATAAAGGTGGAAGTAGAACTACTGGTTTGGGTTTTTTTAACCCTAACTATTAAGGACACAGAATAAACTCTGTGAAAATCAATGAATTAATACACAGTGATGCATTTGGGTGCAGATCAGAATCTAGCATCCAAAATTTCTTCCTATTTCATAGAATCATAGAATGGTCAGAGTTGGAAGAGACCTTAAAGATCATCTAGTTCCAACCCCCCTGCCATGGGCAAGGACACCTCTCCCTAGAGCAGGTTGCTCCAAACCCCATCCAGCCTGGCCTTAAACACTTCCAGAGATGGGGCATCAACAACTTCCCTGGGCAACCTGTTCCAGTGCCTCACCACCCTCCCAGTGAAGAACTTCTTCCTAAGATCTCATCTAAATCTCTCTTACCTTATAGTCAGAAAGAGAGTATTTTTTTTCTGCCGTTCACCTGTCTTTTTGGGACAGTAAGAAAATATTGCCATAATGAAGTAGGACCAATGCCAGCTTTACTTTTCTATCAAAAGCAAGAAGTCAAAACACAGTGAATGTCTAAATTAAAAACCCTTAGAAAACATGGAATATATTCACAGTACGTTCTTCCACGTTCTCCATTCTTCTATTTGTCAGTGGAGTTTTGTAACGTGTTCAAAACCATGTAGATAACTTTGGGGAGGACAAAAGTAGTTAACAGAAGTGCTACAGATATGCATAAGCAACGCTAAACAGGTTTGTATGAGAGAAAGTGTTGAACTGAAGCTCTTTGCTTTAATCATAGGAACAGTTCCTCTCATAAACATTGCTTTTTATTTGGAATTACGCAGGAATGTCTGGACAATTTAAATATTAACTTAAATTGGAATAGCAGTAGAAAGTGTTATTTGGGCAGCAGCCAGCACTGGCAGCAGCAGGTAGCACCTAACAATTCTTGATGATTAACATTTCGAACACAAACGTTTCCCACTCTGTTAGCTATTATTTGACAACCCTTGTTATGCTTTGAAGGGACATACTAAAATCAAACCAGAAAATCATCTTTTATCTTCCCCAATTTACATACTGGTTCGTAATTTGATGTGGATAATTTAGAGAATATAGCACCACCTTATGCTCTCTGCAAGAACAGCACTTCAGTATTTGACTCCTGAAGTACTGTCGAGCTTTTGCTTACTGTTGCTCACATCTTAACCTTGAGATGTTTTCCCTGCTTACTTGGATTGTTTGATGTCCCTGTTGTAGCAATGTCAGTCTAAATAAAAACCTGTAAAAAATGTGGATTTTTTCATCTGAAATGAAAAAATCTGCTCTAGAGAGAGGTGTCACTGCCCATGGCAGGGGGGTTGGAACTTGATGATCTTTAAGGTCCCTTCCAACTCTGACCATTCTATGATTCCATGATTCTAAATAACAGCTATAAAACAGAAGGTAAACAAACAGGACAACGCTGATGTCCATGGACTATCTGTGAGACAGTGGTTTGAAGACCACTGCCATAGTGAGAATAGAATGTGGTTGTTGAAGTAATTTTTGGACATCAAAATTGTCACAGTGTCTCTTTGAATAGTTATCAGACATTTGGGCTGCTGTTTAAACTTACATTGTGCTCTTTTATGTCTGGAAGAACAGCCATGTTGCTTCATTAGCAAGACCTTTTGACTTCAGCCTTTTCAAAAAAATACAAGAATGTTTGAAAAATTAATGGCATTAACACATTGTTGGCTCATTTAGTCTCTAAGCTTGTCTCAGCTGTGTCAAGTTTTACGGAAAAATCTTGATTTGCTGTATATAGATTTTAGACAAAGTTAGGAGTCATGCAAGTATTGGAATAAACAGAGAGTGGAATAGTACTAGAATGATTTAAGATATTAAGCTACATATTCTAGCACTGATTTATGCTGACTCTGATGTTAATATCAGCTCCCATTATACACTTGTTTTGACCAAGAGAACCCTATTTGTTGCTTAACATTTAAATCTCACCACTAAGTCTCAGTAACTTTTGCCTCTGTTCACTTCTTTGCTAATTATTCTTTGTGATTGGACCCCTTTTGCTTATCCCCTCACTAGAAATCTAGTCTCATGGATAAAGATAAGTGTCACATTGTTAGGTGGCCTTGTTAATTAGGTCTGTATCACTACGTAAAAGGTGGCCAGGGACTGACCCCTGGCTCTGTGGACCAAGTATCACGGGCAGCTTCACATCCACAAGGCTTCCATCAGGGATTGGATGTCCCACTTTATTTTAGGCAGCTTATTTGATCCTTGTCCTTTTGATAACCTATGCTCAGAGGAAGTGTGTTTACTTTGAAAGTCTCTTAGAACTAGTTACATTAGTAATCCAGGGAAGGCAAATCAAGAATTTCTCATGTTCCTCAAAGCATACCATATGTTTTTAAGGAGTTTAATTTTATTTTGCTAAAGAAGTATCATTGAAATGATATTTGAAATTGAAAATTGGGACCTGCTTTAAAAAATAAATAAAAAATTGAAGGATGTAGCTGTTTGAGCATCTCAGCAGAGTCATGGCTTCTTTGGAAACCGTATTATCCACAAAATCAGCAGTTCTCAGTTTATGTCTCTCCAATAGTTTTGACAGAAGTCAAGAAGAATCACTCAATTTGACCAGTACTTGTGTCTGTGATTTGTCTGAGCAAATAACTCCTCTTTGTTCAGCTAATGAGTTGTGTTCTTTGCTTGATTGGCCTGGTGGAACTAATGGAGTAAAATTCCAGCCTTTCAGTGGGAAATCACACAGTTGAGAGAGTAACACGAATTCAGTTTGAGTCTTCGTGGCAATTAAATTTCATTTCCACTATTTGAGCATTGGGGTGATCTATGTTTTTCAAGCATTTTCACGAGTGAAATGCTACTAACTGCTCTACAAAAATTGACCACAGAAAGGACTATTTGAGAACATTAATTAAAAAAAAGAAACAAAAAAACGACAACCAGTGCTGTATCTTGTGACATACTTTTATGCAGGATTTACTAAATCATCAAGTTAATTAATATTTCTGAGAAGGTGCTTTTATCTTGATCAAAGATGAAGGTGACATCTAATGTTTGCCTGCTTTCCAGGAATGGCAGTGTGCACAGTCCAAAGGATGCTTCTACTTAGAAGAAGATGGTGAAATCGTCAGTCACAAGTACAGGTTGCACTTGCCTCAGAGGTCCACAGTGTGTATTACCATCAAGCCTTTAAACCTTCGTCAGGTAGAAGGTGAGTGTATTTTGATTTCTTTGGAGGGTTTTCCCTGAGATATCTCTTCCTTTCTCGATTTTAATACTTTGTGGTATTTTGTGCTATTGCAATATAGCAATATTTTTCTCTGTAGACAGAATCCTATTGACAATATAACTTCACTTGTCAGACTGTATTTTCTGCTTTGTCCTGGGTGGTGAAAATAAGGTAAGTCCATTACGTTTCTCTTTGTAGTCAAGCAACTTCTTAGATTATTTTTGGCCTTAGATTTGTGAAGTTTCTTATTGCAAAGTTTGAAACATTAGCGCTGTTTGCATTATCTCCCTTTAAGGGGTTGATGTGCTTTGTGAGAAACAGCAGCACAAAACTTACTGAACATTGCCTGAAAGATCTTGTATTCTCTACCTCCCATGCTTTTGTTAATAGATAAAATAGGCTGTGGCTTTTCATGGCAGTGTGGTACCTTGATGCTTTGATTCTGAATCTTGTCTGAGATTTCTCAGACCTTATATCTTGGTTTGCCCATTTTCATTTAAAGAGTGAAATCCAGCATGAGACCACCTGAGATCAGTTTTGTGCTCCTTTTTTTTTCCCCAGTCAGTATTGGCTTAGTTCTCTCTGATGATTTACGAAGGGGCTTTATCTAGTGGCTACATTGGAATTATTTTTTCCCCCAAGTAGATTATTTCCTTTTTAATCCTGTGAAATGGGAGCCATTAGATCCCAAAGATGTTTTAGAGTCATCTGGACTGGCTGTTGTGCCACAGGCTGGTAATTGATTCTGATTGAAGTTGGTAATAAAAACTTCACTGCCAATTATTGATGGAAAGCAGTCATTTCCCAGTTACTGGCTGAAATGGGAAGTTGATCAACAGACTTCTAATGGTGAGGAAAAGTGATCTGATACTAATAGATTAAATTTGAGTAACAAGATGTCTCAGTGTTCTGGTCGTAACTTTTCTTTTCTTCATGTGGTACCCTCTTAAACTGTGCCTTAGACTAGTTCTGCTGCAGAATTGTCTAGACATTCTGTGGAACCGAAAGAGTACTTAAAATAAATAAGTAAGTTAAATTCTACTTTTGCACAATGTCATTGGTAACCTTGACTGCTAACTGTAGGAGAACTGAGCCCCCTACATTCATGGTTGATTAGAGGGCTGATTAGAGGGATGGAGCACNGAGGTGTCCCTGCCCATGGCAGGGGGGTTGGAACTTTAAGGTCCCTTCCAACTCTGACCATTCTATGGTTGTGCTTGGTCTGATTAACTTGAAAACCACTTAATAGCTCATAGATTGATTGCCCTCAGGAACTGAGCTCCTACAAGAAATCAAAGGGATGCAACTGGCATTTATTCCACATACCTAAGACCAGGCCTCTATTCCAGCCCAAGCCAAAACAAATCATACATGAGCAGACAAATGAATTATGCATGATGCCATGTGGGAGGATCTTGCTATTTACATCTTAAAAATAATTGAAATTTATACTTCTGAGATTTACATCTTCTGGTACCCCTGGCTTTTGCACGTAATCTGGGTCAAGATGAGTTTGACAGTATTTCACAGAACATCAGATGAGAATGTAATACAATTTTGCTAATATCCTTAATTGCAAATATCTAGGAGTCTTAGTATAAAGAAAAGTAATATGTAATAATGTTGTTCTAATGGCAGAAAACTATGAAATAAGCATCCCTAACTACTAAAGCTTTTAATATTAGAGCTATTAAAAATAATCATTACCTGTAAGACAATCACAAGACTTGGAACAGTTTATCTGATCAGCCTAATTAGGAAAGAAGTCCCAACAGCATATAATGGATTTTTTTTTTCCATCTTACATTAACAGGGATCTATATTATGGATACCATGGAAATATCTGCTCTGAGATTCAAATATTCAAATATTTTTGTGCTTATATAAAGCATTTGTTTTGGGAATGTTTTTCGTTTTAGGAAAATCCTGTCATTGGTTGTCAGTGGATACAGCTTTGTATATTCTGAAGGAAAATGAAACTCAAGAAAATCTACAGCTTGTGAGCTTTACTGAACAACAAAACAAAGAGGTGAGGTATTTTTTTGGCGTTCCTGTTTTAATTCTTATATCTTTAGTGTATGTGTTAGTGCTGCATGGGTGAGTTCACGTGTGTTCAGATGGAATTCAAGCTGTAATTATTCAAACTAGTGGAGGGAAGAAACACTTGTTCTGTGCATGTTCCTTTTCAAAACTGATGGCATTTATGCAAGGTAGGATGTAATACTGTCTTAGTTGTGCCCTTTGGATGAGCTAAATTGAAAGCCCCTTGTACAGAAGTTTAATGAAATTCCTGTGAGGACCATGTCCTGTGGTGTGTTGGCAAGTGTTGTGGAGTTGCTGGTTATCTGTACAGATACTCTGTGGAAACTCACTTGTATTCCCTGTATTTCAAAGGTAAAATTTGTTTAAATTTCCATTAATTTTCTTTCTCCTTGCCATATATATGATTTTGAACTTCACGGTGCACAAAATATTCTTATCCTATGACAGAAATAAGGGAAGAGAATGCCAGCATTGAGTTACATCTTCCTTCCAAGCCACAGGGAACTCAGCTTTCTTCTGAAACCCGAAGTCACTTGTGACTCTTTACATATGAAGTTTTTATTTCTAGTTTGAACAAAACTAATAAATCAAGGAGGAAATTGAAAATTTGGTGGATTTTTTCAGCCTGCTTCTGGCTGCTTTTGTTTTCAAGTTTAACAGTTAGAGTGTTAACAAAACTGAAAAATGATAGGATTGTGATTGGACATTTCCAGTAATGACTGTTCTCCCCTCATCTCTGGTCCTGGATGTTTTTCTAACTTTTTTTTATAACTTAAGTGTTGCACTAGTTTTTCTGTCTTTAAATTGGTATCACACAGCATCTTGCTGTAGATATGTTTTCTTTAAGGAAAGAACTTAGTATTACCAGTGTTTTCATGTAACTAATCACTTTGGTATGAATATTATTAGTAATAAAGAAAGGTATCATTTGAGAAGTAACTCACAAACTTGTCCATCTTCTTTTAAGAGTAGATGTTTGGATGGAAAGGGGAGCTTGGATCAGGAACTTACTGGCTGCTCCCATTCACAACAGGCTGTAGGCTGAGGAAGGTAAAAACACAAGTTACTGGAGAAGCAAAACTGGTGTATAGAGGTGAAGATGGAGAACTGGTTCTGACCAAAGAGTTTCGGTGAGTCACATGCCCAAAGAGGCATAAGAAATGTAAAATGTGTGCTCCAAATAATAGCTAACTTTTAAAAAATTGTATTTTACTGAAGTACTGTTTGTACAGAATATTCTCAAATACATTGAATAGTTTTTGACAATATTAGGAGACAGCAAAGGAAATGGAAGTATTTGGAAATAGCTCTGTCTTTTTAATCTTTTAGAGCTGCTTTACTGGATATATTTGAAACAATTGACTTGGATGGAAATGGCCTTCTGAGTTTGGAGGAATACAATTTCTTTGAACTGAGGACTAGTGGTGAGAAATGTGATGAGGAGGCATGGGCTGTGTGTAAGGGTAAGTTCATAAGGGCTACTTGCAAGCTGTTGTTTAGCATCCTACTATCTATATAGGCTAGAATAAATCAGTATTTTGTAGCCTATACCAAGAATACATGCAGATACTGTTCTCTTCTCCCTTTATTTTTCTTTTCTTTCCTTTTCCAGTCTCCTGTCCAGTGTTTTGCTTCATTCTGGTTTCTGTGCCACTGACCCGCTGAGAAAATTCCTCCCATTGCTAATTGCAAAGTATTGTAGGTGAAAGACTTTATAGCTGCCAAAAGCTACAGGTTTTCTAGTCATGGATCATATGGTGAATTAAGCTGTAACAGGTATTTGTTTAATCAATCTCCTTTCTGCAGATTAAGCTGATGCTGCTTTCATATCTCAGTGTTGAGAGGAACATTAGTGTGTATATGATGCTTTAAAGATGACATCTAGAGCTTATGATGATTGTTTAGAAAATTATACATCAGAAAATGCCTATTTCAGTTATATATTTTCTTCAGATGTAAGCAGTTTTTCATTAAAAATCTTTCTCTTGATGACTAATATATGATGTGTCAGTTTGTCCATATCTTGCTATATGACAGTGTGAGATTCTGAGGTGAGGAAGCTGATGGACACTTAAGACTCTTCCAGCTGTACTTTGTTTTCTGTCTGCTGATTCATCTCATCAACGTTCCTGGGCGTTGTGCCAGCTTGTAGGAGCAGTGTTAGGCTACAAACTTGGATTTTCAAGGAAAAAGGAATTCTGTGGCGTTGTTTTAAGCTTGCAAAGGCTTTAAGAATACACATATTTATCTTGTAACAGGGTTAGGAGATTGCAACCACCGGTGGCTGTAAGGCTGCCCTAATAATACAGTGCACGAGAGCAGTGGTTTCAAAGTGTGGGGATTTTAGCTGCAGTGAGTGGACAAACTGAAAATTTAGAAGCCATTGTATGAAAATGAGAAGTTTCTATAAGAAATATAGTTTTTCTACAACTTAAGTCTGAAATGCTGGTATGGCATATTGTTATGTATTGATCCATGTTGTGTTTGATGTGATGATGTGAGGCACTGGAACAGGTTGCCCAGGGAAGCTGTGGATGCCCCATCCCTGGAAGTGTTTAAGGCCAGGCTGGATGGGGCTTGGAGCAACCTGCTCTAGGGAGAGGTGTCCCTGCCCATGGCAGGGGGGTTGGAACTTGATGATCTTTAAGGTCCCTTCCAACTCTGACCATTCTATGATTCTATGATTCTATGTTGTCTGTGGTAGGGTATGACACATGGCCAAATTTGGGCCAAAATACTTTAAGTCTGGCAAGTCCTGCTAACTATTTCTCCTCCAAACACTCTAAGATATTGGACATTTTTCGTAAATGATGGAAAGCTCATGCAAGAATACTTCTCTATAAATAGGTTTCTCATCTCTTTCATCTCTGTACATGCTTTTGCACACTTGGTGACTGTGTGTGGCTCTGTGCACTGCTCTCAACATGAGTAGGGGGCAGTGGATGCCTGTGTGATGTGTACAAGAGAGGAAAGAAGAGAGTATGGTGAATGTTTTACCAGGTCATTAATCAGTTGAAGGGTTCAGACGAATATCGTAGATCTTGACACCAAAGTTCAAGCCGTTTATTATAGCATCTGTACCCTCAGATAGATTTATTAAATTGGTAATCCCTTTTTAATGATATATAGTGAAGATTTAGCGTTGTTATGAAGATGAGAAAACCATTTTTAAAAATCCCTGACACAAGGACATTTCAATTATGTGTTTGCTGACATTAGAGTGGTCGATCTATGATATTCTATCAGGAGAGGGGTGTTAGGATTACTGGCATTTTATTGCTTTTTAGGAACTAAGTAAATCACTTATATATCAAGGACCTCAAGCACTAAGGGTGCTGGCCCCAGCAGACTTTAATTTCCCTTTCCTAATACACACCACACTGCCAATCTCAGCTGCAACAGACACTGCTGGCAAAAAAGAATCCATATGAACTCTTTCTGTCCTGAAATCTCACCCTCTTTTGCATTGTACAAGGGGCCAGTTGTTTCTAGTCATTGTCTAAAATCCACAGGGACACTGCAAAGAGTACGTATCTGGTCAAGGACATTCTTTCCCAAATAGTATTGGAGAGCCTGAAGCTGCACGACTCCATCTCTTAAACCTTGTTAACATAAGTGAAAGTTTGGCTTTGGGAAGGATAAAGGGTGATTGTAGAGAGAACAGATGTTTAAGTGCTACCTTCTATTTCTTTTTTTAAACAGAGAATTTTGATATGAAGAAGAATGAACTAACAAGACAAGGATTTATGGATTTGAATCTCATGGAAGCCAATGACCGTGAAGGGGATCCTAGTGACCTTTGGGTCACTTTATTGTCTCTGGGCTACAATAAAGCATTAGAAATGACAGAGGTATGATGGCTGTATTGCAAAAATAACTGCTTCACGTGCAACTTGCTGCACATGTTTAACTGCAGGACTGTTTCTGTCTGTCCCAAATTGATTTCAGTAGGTCACTGGTCCAGTCCAAACAGTTAATACAGGGTTTGCACTGTGACTTTCAGACATTATGGTATCCTCTTTCTTAGGACAGCACTGACACTGTTGAAAGAGGACGTTTGCCTTTTGCTTTAGAGAAAAATAGTACTTTGTGGGGTCGTAGAGGAAGGAAGCTTGGGTTATAACTGTTGAAAGAATTTGCACTCCTCACTGGTGGGAAATGGTGAGAAGACAGTGATGGTAAACTGTGACCTCTCAGCAAACTACAAAATGCAGGACTTGCTCTGCTTAAAAAAGTCACTTTCCTGATCCAAGCCACAGCAGAAGCAAATAAGGAGAAGATAACTTTTTTCCCCACTTGATTCAGAAATCTTTGTTTTCAGACATGGCTATTTCTATTACTGTTGCCTTTCACAGCAGTGTCTGAAGGTGTTCAACATAAAATTTTGATGAAGGAGCTTCTGGTGGCACACTCTTTACTTACAGCACCAGGGATTATTTCTCTAATGTTTCTGTGTTCTTACTGACTTTTTCTTTCCCCCCAGAAACTGGTGTTAATAGTTCTCACTAAAGAAAGAGTGTATCCTTAATGAATAGAAAGAAAACTATGAAAAATTAAACAAAACATTAAATATGCAGATAACTTCATCATTTAACTTTTATTGCCAAGAAAAACTGATTCTTTTTTTTAATTGTACTCTGATTATTTCTTCAATTGTTAAACTCAATCAGGTCAGTGTAGTCACCATATAAAAATACATGTGCATGAAACAAATATATACAGAACCAAAAAGAATCAGTATCATAGAGGGACTTCAGTTTTGTCTCAGTGAAAATACTGAGAGCATGGGGAACGATTTCTTTAAGAGTAGCACTTTCTCCTTTTCCCGTGAGTAGGAAACTCACTGCAGAACTACAGAACTACAAAACTGTCTTTCTGGATTTCAGACGTCAGAGGGAGCTCTCCTCTAAGAAAGCAGATTTTGGGGAGGTTTTTAGCATGTTAGACATTTCTCATGGGTATTTTGTGCCGTATTCTGGCTGTGGTTTGTGGTTATAGCCTTTAATTTCCAAAGGACAACATAGCTCTCTGAATTCTTTAGTCGTTTGTCTAAAATGTGTATCTACATCTTTAATTCTTTGATTTCAGACAATTTAAGAGGTTGATATTTCAGGAGCACCAGGCCTCTAACAATTTAAAGACAACTTGGAAATCCAAGTGGATTCCAATAGCCATTTGAAAGAAACAGGTGCTGTTATTGAGTCTAAGGAAATGCAAATTCCTGGTTGTTACTTGTACTACTCTTACAGGGGGTTTAATGCAACATTGCAGATATTTTAAGTCTGTACAGAGTGGCACAAATAACAGGAGTGTGACAGGTAAAGGAGATGAGTTTATTTTTTACACTGAAATACATTCATAGTTCATCCTAATTCCTAAATGTTTTGCTATCCAAGGAAGGGTTCGCTATATTGCAGCCAAATTTGCCAAACTGCATATCAAGTGTACTGGGACTGGCAGGGAAAGCATTCATTTGTCCTGGGCTTTCATTTGATTTAAAAGATTGCCACGACTCTCACATTTTGAATATTTAATATTCAGTGACATACTTGTATGTGGGTAATTCTACTTTAGAATATATATGACAACACTTAGGAGCTGTAGATGAAAATCTGAGGTGAAAAACTACAGATAAAGTGATGTTAAAACTCCTTTTCTCCATTGCAGGCGTGCCCCTTTGTCATTGACATCTATGCAGAGAAATGCAAACCCAGAATTAAAGCCATATATCTGGAGGCAGGCAGCTGGCAACTCAACAGGGCTATTTGCAAGTCTGTTGTTAATAAAGGAGAGGCCAAAGTCATGGATGGCTGTGAAAACATCATCATCTACACCTTCAAATCGGGCAGGAGAATCACTTCTGTTATTGAAAATAAGGTATGGCATGAAACTTCTGTAAGGAACTTTATGTTCATGTCTATTATTCCCTCTTTGTGTCATTTTTGAGAATCATATTTTCTGATAACAAGTCACTGTATGTAATTAATTAAAAAAAAAACAAACAAACCAACAATAAAGTGCCTGATAGAAAGCTCTTTGAGATGTGACTCAGAATTCAAAAGAGCCTGGATCAGTGTTCTTGGAAGGGGCAGCTTATTATAATGAGGCAAGCAGGTTTTACTGTCACATAGAATCTAAATACTTGGTCGTGTTCACATTCCAATTGTTCAGTATTTTGATAAATATTGGAAATATAATATATTCATAATGCCAGAAAACAAATACCAAGGACAGGAAATACAATTACAGAAAGAACAGAGACTACAGCATTTGCAGTATTTAATATCCTCAGTGTGTATAAGAAAGTAAAAGAGCAGTGACTTGCATTGATTGTGTTTTATAAGCTCATTATGGATGAATTGTTAATGAGCTAGTCTCCAAGCAAAAGTGGCTGGTGGGAAGCAGAGGTTTTAAACCTTTTTGCATAGATCCTAATGAATGTGAACATTCCTAATGAACATTTATATTGTGAACCATGAAGAAATAAGTTCAGTCTAGTAAGATGCTAAACTTAAGATTCTTTAAATCTTAAAAGACCACAGCAAGAAGCATATTTTTAAAAGGACAGACATGCAAAAGGGGGTAGGTTGGTGGACTAATATTAGGACTGAATGCTGAGGCTCCTTGGAACTACAGGTTTAGATCTGCACTTCGCCCTTTAGGGTGGATATACTGGAGTTATTTATATGTTTGGGGATATGTCAGAGAGGAAGATGAGGTCTGTACTGAGGCAACTGGATGCTCTCTGATTAAATTCACTGACCACTGCCATTTATACCAGTTAGGTTTCATGAATACCTCTGTTCTACATTGAGGCAAATAGTTTTACTTCCCTGAAAATCTCATTAGAATGTGAATGTGTCAACCAGAGGCTTCTTTGTATTGTAAATATTTGGAAAGAAATAATAAAAAGACAGTTTCAGGTGTCTGTCATCTTCTAAGCTTCCTGCAGTGCAAGCAGTCTGATGATTATCTTCAGTTATCGTACTGATGTTTTCAATGGAAATAATTGTTTCTTTGTTATTTCTGTTATTAAATTAAGGAATTATGCTAGTTCCTGAGGGATGCAGTTTTAGTCTGGCACATGCATTTAATCAGTGGGGAGAGAAAGGTGCCTGTTTTCTAACCCTCCCCAGTCAGGGTGTGACCTGGAGAGATTAAAAGCCTCAAAACTGACTCATACAGAGCCTCAAATTTGGAGAGTAGGCAGTACCAAATCTATTGTCTGCCCATTTAGGTGCTGAAAGAAATAGTCAGTGAGGTGTTTCCTATCATCCAAAGCACAAATGTACATCCATTATCCTCTGTGCTAGGTGACTGTGCCCTTCATCCTGTTGCCATAAGTACAGATGATTTTTTTTATTTACCTTTGTCTCACTGCCCTGTAGAACTTCACCAAAGTGATGCCAGAGCAGCAGGAGCAAAGTAATAAGCAGCTTAACACTTGATTGTGTTTATATTTCTGCAACGATGCCATATTTCAAAAATTACTATATATTCACTCTGTTGTCAACAAGCCATTTGTAGTGTGAGCATCAGTAGCTTTTTTTTTTAAATATATTTTTTAAGTCAGTACTTACTTGTCTATAATAGCATCAGACATAATAGCATGAGGTTGATTGTGTAAAGTAACTGTGTTTCTATTCCATTTCTCTATAGAGAGAGATTGTTAGATTGTTGGATAGCATTGTCCAAGAATCAAACATTTTCCAATGTCTCTGTCAAATTGGGATTTATCTAAAGACAGCTGAATAGAGGGTACAGTAGCATGTCCTTAGGTTTTCTGTCTGAACATTGCCTGAGATAAACAGGTGGTTGAAAAATTTTCTGCTACCTAAGCTTTTAGTTTTATATACTGGATCCTTCTTGCATAGCTTTAGCAAGAGAAGGTGTTCTTTGAGAGATTATACTTAAATGAATATAATAGAATCATAGAATGATTAGACTTGGAAAGGACTTTAAAGATGATCCAGTCTCACCCCCTGCCCTGGGCAGGGACACCTCCCACCACACCAGGTTGCTCCAAGCCCCATCCAGCCTGGCCTTGAACTCCTCCAGGGATGGGGCAGCCACAGCTTCTCTGGGCAACCTGTTCCAGTGCCTCACCACCCTCACAGCAAAGAAGTTCTTCCCAATATCTCATCTACATCTCCCCTCTTCCAGCGTCAAACCCTCCAGACTCATCAAGAGTCCCTCCCCAGCTTTCCTGGAGCCCCTTGAGGGGCTGGAAGGTCTCCCTGGAGCCTTCTCTTCTCTAGGCTGACCTCCTCCTGCCTCCCCCTAACACTCTCAGCCTATTTGTCAAATATTTTATTAAATTCTCTATAAATAGAAGTCTTCAGAAATGGTCTGCAGGGGATGTTGCAAGCCCAAATTGGGCAAGCATCCAGTGACACTTCTCCAGACCACTGTCCTCTCTTCTAGTGATTTGCAGTTCAAGGGACATGGGACAGAAATATTTTTATTGTACTTAAAATCTAGTATGAATTTGTTTAGTCACCTCTTGAAGCTATATGAACTGTTAGAATCTGTAACATTCTATGGCAAAGAGTTTCCTCACTAAATGGTGTTCCCAAGTTGCACCTTTGTAAGTGCTTAAGTTATTTCAATGAACATTAAGTTACTTTTAATAGTGGATCTGAGCTCTGATGATGCTGAGGTACATTTGAAACTAATACTCTTTGAAGAGAATAGACATCAGCATCCATAAAGTATTTCTATCCTGTAATATTGCAAAGTCAGAGGAAGTAAGAGGCATGTGTAGTTGTTATATGAAGAACAGGCACTTAACCATTAAGAGTAATGGGTTCCTTTGTGTCTTTCCACTCACAGTCTGACAACAAAGTGATTATTCACGTCAACAACGAGCAGAGTAAGAACTGCCTGAGTAGTCGGGGACTTACTGTTTTTGCTGTAGAAGTGGCACCAAAGTCCATGATGGTAAGACTTTGATTGTTCAACCCACTTAAAAATAAAATTCTTCCATTTTGCTTAGATTTTATTTAGCAAATTTTAATCAGAAATGTATTGATGTCTGTAAGAAACAGACCAAGCATGTACTAGTCAGAAACAAATATATGTATTGCAGTCCTTATGCACAGTGTGGCTTGCAGATGGCTAGGTTTTTTTTAAACTTGACTTATGGATCATGTTTAGCCACGGGGCAATTTGATCTGCCCATCCTGGTTCCAAAGCTGGGCAGGCTTTAGTGAAATTTATAAGGGAGAGAATGAGATTGAAAATGCATTATAAATGCAGATGGTATTTTTCTACAGACATTTATGAAGAAAATCCAGTTGTTTATTTCTCTGAAAGCGTGGTTCCTTTCTTTCAAAGGAGAGGCATCCATACTGGTTTATATTTCCCAGTTTTCCAGCATGGATGCATTCAAACCCATCGTAAACAGATGCAGTCCCATGACACAGGCAGGGTTGGGGCCTATTCTGACATTGTTGCTGACACTTTAGATATCTATACCCTGATCCTAGAAGGTGTTTTATGAATTTTAATTTCAACTTCATTCAGTATAAACTGTAGGCTCGGTGCCCCTCGTGGATATTTTGCCATCATGCAATGAAATCCAACAGTAAGTTTTGAAAGCAGCTGTCGTTATAGATGATGAATGTTCATCATTTAATGTTAGGGCTGTAAATACTGAAAGAGTTCATTTTGCTTACACAGCACTTTAAGTAACAGACACACAGTTCTCCAATAAATGACCATTTCATCTCTGTTCTCTCTCTTGCACACAGGTTTCTCAGCACGTGATGCCGCTGAACGAGCAGGAAGAATGGCTTTATAATTGTGTGCATTCCCTCTTACATTAAACATTCCAGTTAGAGAGTCCTTCAGACTAAACCAGGACTTTTTCTGGTAGTTTCTAGAGAATTTATAGTCTTTCCCCTCTCAAAAAGCTGGCATACGTTTATGCTTCCCAGAGTTTGATTTGTTAAAGCCAATGAATCACTTATTTCTGGTATCGTGCTTCTACTAATGGCTTTTAAGAAACATAGAGTGATAACATAGAGATGGAATAACTGGAAGTATGTAATGTCCTCTGACAGACTATTCCTCATTCAGATAGTTCCACAGAAAAAACATGGAGAGACAGTAAAAATCTGCACTGTTCAGTAACGAAGCTGACAGTTGTGGTGTAATTGTGTTTTATAAAGCCTAGTTTTCCTAAATTATGCTCTTATTTTCTGTAACATGTAATGTAGTTCCATCACTGTTTCTCTGAGAAGAAACTTGCTTTATTAAATTGATCTGATGTGTTCCTAATTAAACACTGTTGTGGTTTTGACATGAGAATTACAAAGGGCAGGGGTTAATGATTTTATATTGCCACTTGATATTGATTTGTTTTATTTAATGTTACTTGCTTTTGTTGTTGCTTGATGATAATACTCATCTTACACTTGTTCTGAATAATTACTGGCTGTTTTTATACTCTCTTATATAAATAAACTCTGCCTTTTAATGTGTGATGAGGAAACAGCATTATTGGAGAAAAATGGTGGGTTTATTTTAGGCTCTTGACTGTGACCAGCAAAGAACTATTTCCAGGGTTGCTGAAATAAGGAGACCAAAGTCCTCCAAGTTTAAGCTGCAAGAGCAATGACAAGCAACTCTGAGGTAATAAAAATGCTCATTATGTTTTTCTAGTTCCTCTAATTGGCTGTTATTGCGTGGGGGTGGGGTGGGGGCTGGAATGATGACCCTGACCACTGGGTGCTTAAAAAGTGTGGGGAGTTTAAAATAGCCACTAAATGTCTGTGACCTCATCTGCAAGGGCAGTGAGTAGAGTCTTGGGAAGTTATATTTATCTGCCAGCAACTCCTGGGCTCTGCTGTCGCTCTGCTGTAATCAAACCCTGGGCAAGTAAATGTCAACTCCGAGATGAGAGCTCTGCCAGAGGCTGGCTGTGATTTACACCCTTCAGCAACTGGTGCTGGGGCAGCTTTACTGGTGACCACTTAGTTTTCCTCTTTTTTGGGCCTTAGCGGGTACTGCAGATATGGCTTATGTTGTCAGGGTCATCTAAAAGAAGTAGAAGTTGTAGTTAAGAAGCCCCAGGAGTATTTGGTGATTTCTAGGAAACCAGGGCAAGGTGTGTTTGGGTGAGGTGAGGATAGGTCAGAGGTTCCTGGCTCCAGCTCTGAGGAGGAACTGGGAAGCCACCAGACACTCTGTACAGGAGACAGTAAAAGCAAGCACTCCATTGTTTACTTTTCTTTTGTTTGTAAAATCAGTCTTGTTAGAATCCCTGATGCTACTCTTCCTGCATTTTAGGAAAAGAATGGCTAAAACTGGAAGGGAGTACTCAGCTGAGAAATCACTGCACATGAAAAGACTGGGGTTTGCTGCAGGTAGGGTCTAGTTAAATGTGACACAGCAAGACAGAGAGGAGCCTTTTTTTCTGTTCTGATCCTCTTGCTGCTATAATGAATCAAATTATTATTTTAATTAGGAAGATAGATGGGCTTTCCAGGGTGGGTTCTACCCTTTCTGTCCAGGAGGAGATGAGAATAGGGATGCTGTAAAGCCTAGGTACCACCAAGGTAGAAAAACCATTCCAGCATCTCTTTATGATGCTGAACGCAGGTAAAAGCCTCTCTTCTTCTAAGGGAAGACATTTGGGAGAAAAAAAGTGCCTGTAACAGCTGTAAGTTGAATTTTTGGAATGTTTATTTTGAAAACAAGAACTATAATGAATAAAATGCAGGTTTTGGGTGGCTTTGCTAACGCAGTGTTCCCTGACTGCCCTCCTGGGGTGACATCCCACAGGTGGCCTTGGGGGACAGGGGCTCCCAGTTGAGGAGGTGCTGTGTATAGCCCACGCCGGCACCCAGCCCCTCAATCTTCATCTTCCTCATCTTCTTCTTCTTCCTCCCTAGCAGCTCCAGCATCACCATCCTCCTGGCACAGAGACCCGCCACTCCGCAGGCTTCATCCTCTCTCCTTCTCCTTGCAAGTACGGGGCTGGAAGAAGGGAAAAAGGAGAAGGGAGAACGGGAACGATGCCTTCCGCTCTCCCCGGTGCTACCGGCGCCTTTAAGGGGCGGGCTGCGGGGCGGGCTCGGTGGCGGGGCTGGCTCCGGTTCCCCCCCCTTCGGGACCGCGGCCGCCCGGAACTCGGAGCTTTGGCCGGCCATGGTGAAGATCGTGACGGTAAAAACCAAGCCTTACGGCGACCAGAAACCCGGGACCAGCGGGCTGCGCAAACGGGTGACGGTTTTCCAGAGCAATGCCAACTACACCGAGAACTTCATCCAGAGCATCCTGGCCACCGTGCCGCCCGGAGAGAGGCAGGAGGCCACGCTGGTGGTGGGAGGCGACGGGCGCTTCTACATGAAGGACGCCATCCAGCTCATCGTCCGCATCGCCGCCGCCAACGGGGTAGGAATGATCGGGATTAGGGGGGAGCTGGAGGTCGCCGGTGGCATGGAAGTAAAATCGTGAAATACACAGGAGCTGACGTAGCTCTGCTTATGGTTTTTTTGCTACATGAAATACTCTCCGGTGGTTTTACCTCCCTTTGATATATGCAGGAGCCATCAGGATTCTGCGGGTGCTGCTTTCCTCTTTACTGAGGTTTTTTTGATTGCTTCAGGCAATAGTTGTGATTTCCAGTGCTGGTGGTGAGGTGCACCAGGTGGGGAGCAGCAGTGCCTTCCACCACGCTGCTGTCTGGCAGCTGGAGACTTCATCCCTCTTGATTCCTCTCCTGGCACAGAGATGGTCAGCCTGAGAGGAGCCCAGCAGGGAATGTGGCATCGGTAGGGATGGCTACACCAAAGCTGAATTTACATAGAACCATATCATAGAATGGTTAGAGTTGGAGGGGACCTTAAAGATCATCAAGTTCCAACCCCCCTGCCCTGGGCAGGGACACCTCTCCCTAGAGCAGGTTGCTCCAAGCCCCATCCAGCCTGGCCTTTTCCCTCCATTTGGTCTTTTCCATATGAAAACCAATCTTTTCTCCTGGGAGACCAGATTCCTCCTTGTCTGCAGCAAGCTTTCGTCCTCACAGACCGAGGAGTGAGCTTGGAATGCTTGGTGATTTGGTTTACATGTTACAGTGAAACCTTAGAGTTACCTGTTTTGGCTTCCTAGTGGCAATCAGGTGCCTTGGTGCCTCTCTGACTTCTTAAGAAAAAAATAAAATTAATTTGAGATTGCTGTCTTTTTATGGCATAAAGAAGCAAATAACCATTTCTTTTTAAGCCATGTAGAACTTTTTCTGTGATTTGTGGTAGCTGGTCAATTTTCCCACCATCCCTTAACAGTGTTGGTCTTGCTGTGATGGATAGTGCTGCCTTCCCTGGCTGGAAGGTGACAGACACTGGTTTATTTATTTGCTCTGAGAAGGGTTTGGAGTCGAAGCGTGGAACATTCACGCCTGACTGCGTGCACAGACAGCACCTTAGATCCCTGTGAATAAACAAACTGGGAGCCTTGTTCCTGGGGATAAAGCCGTAGTTTGTGCAGGTTTCTGGGATGTACACCCAGGGCCTGGTGGGATGTGGCAGCTTTCCAGGAGTTCTCCTCATCTGTGTCTCAGCTACCAAAGGTAGACCATGCTAGATCCTGGTGAGGTGGCGTCTTGGGAGGAGGATAAATCACTGCTCGAATCTTCCACCCTGATGGTGCAGGCACTCGTGTACGTGCAGCATCACAGCACTGAGCTTTCTGCAGGAGCTGCAGCAGCAGGTCCCAAGGGGTGTGCTTGCTAACGGGCATTTGCCGTGCAGAATTTTGTCCATGTGAGTTGAAAGTGGTAGGACAGAGTTGGCTCTGAAGTCAGAAAAATGTGTCTGGGAAGGCAAGAAAGGAAACGGGGAGGTAGAAGAGGAAAAGAGGTGGAAGAGTATGTGGGTCAAGAGCCAAGACGCTAGTATGGGAAGTGAAAAGTTTTACTTTAAAAGCTTTTCCTTCTGAATCATTAAAAACAAGATAATGGCGTGGCCTGAGACAAAAGGTTAGACTATTTTGAGTAAAAATTTGGTGATATTACAGCATTACAGTCATCTACTGATGCAGGTTTTCTGTACCTTTGCACTGCAAAATCGTAGACCTAAGTATCTCACCTCAAAAAAGAGGATGAAAAAGACCTATTAAAGAAGCATTAATGAGAAGAGCAAAATATCTCCCATATTCTTTAATAAATGAACAGCAGATAAACCCTGAATAAGTAACCAGAAGGAGGTACAGTGAAGTGATTTGCAGAAAACAGAGCCATTGAAAACTTGATATATAATTGCTGACTCTGTTTGAGTGGCAAACTCAGGAATGGCAGAATTATCAGGTCCTAAGAAATGAGGTGTCTAACAAGAAAAAGTTTCTGTAGCAAATGCGAAGTGCTAGTTTGTAATGAATTTCTACCTATCTGCTTTCCTCTTTTGGAAGGGTTAGGGGATGTGTGCTTCATAGTTTTTCACTCTAATTACTAGTTCCCTGATAGTTAACTACAGTGTAGTTGAGCAAGGGCCTGTGAAAAGCTGGTTTCTTCATAATAAATGTGAAGTAACTGTAAGTCACCTACCTGTCAAAGTCAAGGGTGAACTGCTGCTGTTAACCAGTAAGAAAATATTCTGTGGAGCAGGGAGAATGTGGTAACTTGTTCCTGGAGACTGGTTTTGTCTCAGTGTTGGGGTTCTTTGGGAGAGGTCTCTTGATTCTAGCAGCCAGGTCTCAGAGAAAGACTCTGATATCTCATGTTGAGAAATATTGGGTAATACAGAGAAAACTGCTGCCTTGTCTGGACACAGTGTCTGGTTTTTTGTTGAAAAATGATTAATAAATGCATGTAAGGGGGACCAGTGTATGGATATAGTAAGAATCCTGTAAAAATGAAAACAAGAAGTTTTAGCTTTTCTGGTTGCTCACTTGCCAAAGTATGTGTTCCCTCCTGTACCAGGCGATATTCACCCGACTGAAGTCAGCCAGCCCGCCCCCTGCCCCAAAGCAAGTGCTGGAAAACTGTATTTCTGGTCTTGTGGAGTAAGAGATGTTTGGATTAATGATTTTAAAATTGTGTGATTTTTAAGGTCTGGGTGAGTGGTTGTCCCAAGCCACGGGAGAAACCTGAGGACCACAGTCTCTTATTGTTAGTTTCACAAGGTAAAAGGAGAGGGTGCTAAAGTGTGTGTTAGTTTTGTTTCCATCTAGAACTGTTAATGTATAACTGAGTGCTCCTATTTGACTAGCAACAACTCAATTTGTAGTTGTGTGATTAAGAAGTGTTTATCCTTCTCATAATTTTCCATTTATACAAATAAACTAAAATAGGGATTGTTGGTTTTGCTGTTCTCTGCTGGCACCCAGTGTAGCCTCCTTGCTTTGTTTTGGTCTCTTGTGCCAGATTTCCTTGATGTTATTCCCACATCGTTAGCGAGTCTGACTCTTTAATTACATGGATAAAAGCTTAAAAGCTCCTGTTGGAGCAGCTCCTGTTGGAGCAGCACCTGTCAGGGGAAAAATTGTGGCTGTACAATAGTTTTAGGTCAAAAGCATGCAAAAATTCTATATAAGCTATAAATCTAGGTGTGGTTGTGGAGCTAGCAGCAGGTTGATCCCCTAACACTGTCACCTGCTGCTCCAACAAATTTGCTGTGCCCCTGGTTCCTTCTTAAATAAACAGATTTCCAAGTGCTGCAAAGTAGCTACATTAAAGCAAATTGCTGAAAGGTGTTTGGAATGCCAGGCAGTGCTTTGCATGTTAAATATCTAGCCTGGCTTTGATTTACTGCTGCAGGACAAACAGTGCTTTTATTAGAAATACTGTTTTCTCCCCTAGAAACTTGAGTTTCCTGGCTTGGCTATGCTGAAGTTTTTCCGCCACTCAGTTATCCCAGGGAAACCAAGTGTTTAAACCCTGTTGCATTGCTCAGCAGCTCTTTATTTGCCACTGCTCTGCTTTTGTAGCTGTGCTCCCTTTTTCTTTGTGCTCTTCTGCCATCATCTCCAGACCAGTTCCCATTCTGACAGTGCTGCTGAGCCTGTAAGAGATGGTACCATGAGGTGCAGGCCTGGAGAGCCATGTTCTAGTCCCACACTCAAGGTATGGCCATGTTCCTGGCCTCAGCATCCCAACTGTGGAAGGGGCACAGTGGGACAAGCACATCTGATCTGTTTTGCACCTGTTGTTTGTTATTGCTCACCCTTGTCTCAGCCTCACTTGTTTTTCTTGTCTACTCTTTAAGAAACCTGTTACCAGCATCTCTTCTGCTTGTTCCTGGCTCCACATAACACTGTGCACTCGGCCTTAGCCTTGTTGAGTTATGGACCTTCAGCAATTGCCATTATTAGGGCTACAAAGATGATGAGGAGCCTAGAACACCTCTCTTATGAGGAAAGGCTGAGGGACTTGGTTCTTCTAGTCTGGAGAAGAGAAGACTGAGGGGGGGATCTGATCGCTGCTTCTAATACTTAAAGGGTGGGTGTCAGGAAGATGGAACCAGTCTTTTTTCAGTGGTGCCCAGTGAGAAGACAAGAGGAAATGAGCACAAACTTGGACATAAGAAGTTCTGTCTCAACATGAGGAGGAACTTCTTTCCTGTGAGGGTGGTAGAGCCCTGAAAGAGGCTGCCCAGAGAGGTGGTGGAGTCTCTGTTTCTGGAGACATTCAAAACCTGCCTGGACGTGTTCTGTGCAACTGGGGTGACTGTGCTTTTTGGCAGGGGGTTGGACTAGATGATCTCCAGAGGTCCCTTCCAACCTCATGTCATTCTGTGATCCTGAAGAACAGACTCCCTTGGTCTTCAGGGCCAGATCTTCCCTTTAAGTAAAAGCATTTTTAGCACAAACTAAAGTGATCATAAAGATAGTTCTTCCAAAAAGCAATCTGTGTGTACCAGAATTAGATGCAGTGATCCTACAGGCCATTAAAAAATGTCTCAATTTCTGGTCTTAGGTTACTGTTTTTCTCAGAAGCAGAAGGAGAAATTGAGATCTGATATATTAAGTAAGGAAATAGACACCAGTTGAGCATTCCCAAGCAGGTATATCCTGCTTTCAGATTGTGGTGAGTTTCTAGAAGACAACCCTGTATGCAGCAGCTCTTAGGGCTTGGAGGCTGCTTTTACACTGGCTTAGCCTATTTTTGCCTCTAAAGTCAACTGGCTTATATCAGTTTACAACTGAAGGTTACTGAGGCAGTGGTTGGATTGTCCAGTTTCAGTGCCGTTTAGAATTTTAAACTCTCTAATAATGAGACTCCAGCTCAAGGGAAGAGCTAAGGTGCTTTGGAGCTAATCTCTGCAAATCCAGCAGACAGAGAGCTGAAATTCATACTAACAGGGATTTAGCTGTAATCTTCTGGGACAATGACTCTGTATAACTGGAAACCTCAGCTCTGGCTGTGCTGGTAGAGCAGCAGAAGAGGGTCTAATACCTTCTCTTTGTCAAGGGAAAGGGTGGAATAGGTGAGCTGGACTGAATAGGTGCTGCCCATGCATTTTAGGCCAAGACTGAGCTGCACCAGGGTCAAGAAATGTGCTGTGATGGGTTCTTGCCATCCTGTCATGGTTCTTTCTGAACTAAATACATTGATTAGTGCTTCAAATGATGAACTGGAATGTATTACAGAATGGTTTGGGTTGGAAAGGACCTTAAAGCTCATCCAGTACTACCCCTTGCTCTGGGCAGGGACACCTCCCACCACACCAGGTTGCTCCAAGCCCCCTCTAGCCTGGCCTTGAACCTCTCCAGGGATGGGGCAGCCACAGCTTCTCTGGGCAGCCTGTTCCAGTGCCTCACCACCCTCACACCAAAGAATTTCTTTCCGAGATCTCATCTAAATATTCCTTATTTCAGTTTAAAACCTTTCCCCCATGTCCTGTTGCCCTGTTCCCTGATCAGGAGTCCTTCCCCATCTCCTCTGGAACTTAGAAGTAAAGGGAAATAGCAGATGTAATAAAATATGAGTATAATGTGTACATTTATAACCATAATACAAGTTGTAGAGTAACATGCTAAGCAGCAGATCTGATGAGCAGACAGCAAAGGCAGTACCATCCAGTTAGCCAGGGAAAGAAATGCCATTCCTACATTTTTTTTTTTTTAAAAAGGTTGTTTTAAGTGAAACCTGAGAGATAAAGTCACCAGGAATGCAAGTCCTGGTCTGGGGTCCCCCCGGTCCCCTCCAGGAGGATGCTTTTCTGCTTGAGGTCGGGCAGACAAGGCAAGTGGGGAAGGAATAAAAGTCTTCTTGGTGTGGAGCTGGGGAATGGTGTTGGCAGCCTGCAAACTTGTTCTCTGGCTGCTGGGGACAGGGAGAGAATTAATATTGCAACAGCAAAGGCTTAGGTTAGACATTAGACAGCGTTTTGGAAGCTTAAGGCTAATGAAAGGAGCATGTTGCCTGGGAACATTGAGTCTCTGCCTGGGAAAACCCCTAATGAGAATGGGCTGGGTAGGGTTGACCCTGCCTGGGGCAGGTCTCGGTGACCTCTCCACAGCCCTTCAAGCCCTTTTTCCTCCTGTCCTTCAGCTGCTTTTTACCCCTGGACCCACACGAAACTTCTCTAGCACGTCCTAGTGAGTCAGTGAGGAAACACTTGTATACTTCTCCTCTCCCCTTCTATCCATGCTATTTCCTGCCATGTATAGCCACTTCCCTGTCACATACATGCTGTGGGTTACTACCTTGCTTGGTGCTGTGCACCTCAGACCTCTGGTCTTCATCTTCCAAGGTTTAACCAGATGTATCTCTGCCCCTCACACTAGCATCTACCCAAGCCAGCCAGTGCCTTCCCTCCCCTCTACGAGGTGGTCTATGTTTTCTAATTCTGCATTTCTTGCATCTGGGTGCTGGTTTCTGTGAGGACCCAGGGATGGGGCCAGGAATCCCTGAGCTTTTACCTCTGCGTCTGCTAGAGGTAAACCAACTGGAATCCCTCTCCTGTCCCCCAGCGCAGGGGCAGGACAGCAAACACCAGGGCCATCCAAGGTAACAGGCGGATTTGGGTGTGCTTTGAAGAGCTGATCTTTGAACAAAAAGTTTCTCAATCTTGGTTGCTGATGTGTACTTTTCTCCTGGCAAAGGGAGGATCAGCCCTTACCGGTGTGACAGACCTGGAGCCTGTCATGGTGTCCTGTAGCAGCCCTGCAGATGGTGGCTTCACCCCTAACCCCACAGAGCTCCTTGCTTATTTTAAGGAGGGTACGTGTACGTACAGAGCAGTGTGTCTTCATTCTGGAGTGACTCTTACATACGTGCACTTGGGCTGTCAGGATGTTGCCAGATATCTTCCCTCTATGGCATCTGTCCTTTACAGCGACTTAAACCCCTGGATTTTTCATTAATTCTTACGGAAACAAAGAGTTGGGGCAGTTGGAGCTGCACTCTGGTGTGACTAATGGGCTTGCGGTTGATGGGTTTATTTTACTCTGGCTCCATTTGTCTTGGCACTGCCAAATGTCACGCACAGCACTGGCTGCCTGGACCAGTCCTACCCTGGCAGAAAGTGCATGTTTTTTGGCAGCTGAGCAGCAGCAGCAGCGTTGTTCAGGGCTGTTGGCACCCTCTTATGGCGAGCGTGGAGGCAGCAGGGCAGGGATGAGAACTTTTCTGTGCACAGGAGCTGAGGAAAAACATTCTCTTTTCTGAAGGAGAGTCACAAAAGAAGTGCAAAATACCCGATTTGACTCTGTCTGTTCCCTGGAGTTTCTTTTTTGATTAATCACAGAAAAAAGAGCCCGCTGAATGGGGAGAGAGAAGTGCCAGAGAGAGGAACTGGAAGAAGGTGGGAGGAGAGGGGCTGCTGGTGGTGGAGAGGACATCGTGGACCTCAGAGAAGCCTGACCCAAGGGTGTTTGCAGGGAATGAGAAGAGAGAATCACTGTTCAGTCTGGCTTTTGCTCAGTGGGTTTTTTTTACTTGCCTTGATGTTAAAATAAAAGTTTGTGGCTTGGAGGAGGGCTGTGCTGAGGATGAGTGGGAGGTTGGGAAAACCCACCTGTCCTCTCCCGGGCTCGGGGAGGGCTCCAGACAGCCATGGTCCCCATGGGTGGGATGAAGGAAGGTGGCAAAGCTCAGGCAGATGGAGAGAGGATGGGACAGGGAGGGAGCTGCGTGTTGCCCACTTTTTTATGGAAGTTTAACCGCTTTCATAATAATCCTGTTTGTCCTTTTATCATTAACCAAAGTCAACAGCTAGTTCACAGTTTTAACTCTGTTCTTGCATGTCTGCAGGACAGTAAAAGGGGACCTAAGCTGACAAATGTCTCTGCCTGCAGCAGATCTGCTGTTGGGAGAGGGAACACCCTCACTGGTCTCTGACTGAGGAATGAGAGACCTAGGAAATATGACCACAAGGAAGAGTTAAGGAGCTTGGGGTTGTGAACTGTGGCCAGGAAAGGGCACTCAGAGTCTGTGTGCTGAAGGATTCTTTTTAATATGTGAGAAGTTGTCAGGAAGAGGATTATGATGGGTTTGTTTTGCGTGTCAGCTCAGGAGGACTTAAACCACAGCAAGGAAGATGTGCAGCAGATTGTAGGAAAACACTTCTAACTGCAGGGCTAATTATGGCTTACCTGGAGAAAAAGGTTTTGACAAGAAGTTGTATCAGTGTTCTGGAGGATGCCCTGGGTGTGTTTGGTCCTGCACCAGTTCTGGGGAGGAAGAAAATGACCTGCTGAATTTCTTTCCAGCTGGAATGATCTCAGTCATCCAAGCAAGACCTCCCAGATCCCAGTCTCTGCTCCAGTCTTTAAGGTGGTTCCACCTTTGGTGAGCTTTTTCCACCTCTGAATCTTCTGGCAATTGTGTGATCACCTCTGCCAGGCCTCGTTGGCCAATTACTGGTGATTTAGTTTATCCCAAATAGGGATGCAGGCAAGCCCTGGGAGCAGGCGGGCACCCCAAAGGCGTGTTTGGTGTTTATGCCCTTTTTATCCCTGTGCTTTAAATTCACTGTGTTATATTTTGTTTTTAATAGGATGTGTTTTATTTTATGTACATAAGCATGGCACTGATGACCTGTACCTTCCTCCTCATCTTAATTGAGTTTGATTCCTCTGTCCAGTACACGTGCACTTCATTACACACACAAATTCCTAACCCTGTACAGGTTTTTTCCCTGCTGGTAAGTCCATGTGAACCTCCTCCATTCAGCCTCCGGAGCTGGTAGGTGGCCTGTGCCCTCTTCCTGTCACTTAATACCATGGCATTTCTCAGGGCAGTAAGTTGTACCTCCCTGGGAGTAAGACCTAAAGAGCTTACTTAAGCTTTTTCCTGCCAGGGGATGGACTGGTGGGAGGTTCATTTTGGGAGCTGGATTTTGTTTTCTGCGCCACTAGAGGGAAACCTGCGCCTTTGCATGGAAATAAAGGCTGTCTCGGCTGCAGGATGCTGAGTTAGCATGGAGGGATAAAATAGAAGATGGTTGTTTCTCTCTGTTGGTGAAAAATACGTGTTGTCCTGGCTCTGCAGTGCCTGTGCTTTGGTGGGGATAAGAGAGGAATTAAGGAATCTGATTCTGAGCCCTGGAATGTCCTGGCTTTTGTCTAAGCCATCGCTTGCCCCTTGGGCCAGCCTGGGTAGGTGGCTGCCTGAGGCAGCAGACTTTGGGGTTCCTGTAGATGACCAAAATAGCTTTGCTTCCTGGAAGAGCAAACCTCCATTAAATTCTCCTTCCTTGGGAATGAAATCCCTTCCCATGGAAGTAGGGACAAGAGCTTGCCTGGCTCCTTGGCTCCCTCACAGGACCTGGCTGATGCCTTTGCAGAGGAACAGGTAGAGCCTTTGTCTCCAAAGGTGTTTTTCTGCCTTCAGTTATGAGGTTTCCCTTCAGTCTCATTCATATTATCCAGTTTGGTTTTATGTACTGATGGATATAACCCATTGGAAGAAAATCTGTCAGTATTTGGAGCAACAACAGAATCGACACCTCAGGAAGCAGTTCTGTGAGGACCTTCATAAGTTGTCACAATTCAGCTGTGAACACATCTCCTTTCCCCCTCCTGCTTTTTAATGACGGGACAAACTGAGTCATTATAAAGTTCATGTTCTTTAATTGCTCCAATATTATCTACAAATTGTTTCCAGCAGCTTGGACAGAGGACTCTGAGTGTTATTGAAGATGTTTGGAGGAAACTCTGGTTTTAGGAAGATGATGCTTCGTAAAAGTTTCTTGATACCTGAGTCTCCTGTATGTGTTAAAGCTGCTCCAAAACCAGCGCTGTCAGATGCAGTTTTCCAAAACGTGTGATAGTTTTTTTGTGTATTTTATGTATCTCTGTGTAGATATTGAGTTGAAACCATGACTCTCGTGGCTTTTTAGCTCTTCTGGGTTTTTCTTAGTCAAACAGAGGCTGGACACCATCCCTGTGTCTGAGAAGGCAGCCCATGGCAGAGTCAAGCTGTCAAAGCAGGAGTCGTCCGAGCGAACTGTAGGTAACAGATCTGTCGCCTTCCATTTTAAGAGTGACCTTTAACTCCCCAGACTTTGCAAAATAACTCTGGCAGAGCTGTTGCCGTGCCCACGGGAGCCTTATCTCCTGGGGAGCCCTGACCAGCAGCCTGGCTCTGCTGCCCAGATCTTGCTTGGCCAGCGAAAACGCTGGGCTGGGTGCTGGGCTGGCACGTCGGCCGGAGCATCTGAGCAGAGGGCTGAGCTGTTTCCCCAGCCCCGAGGGACAGCCAGGTGGATTGAGGGTGCTGGACTCCGGTGGGTGAGAGCACAGAACAGCAAGGAGCTGTTCCTCTGGAGAACAGAAGATGATAAACAAGACCAAAATCCCCTTTTCCCAGCTGTTTTGGTGAGGGGCGGCAGCGTGGAATTGTGTGTTCTCCGTGACATTGATCCTCCGCAGCAAGTGCAAGAAATCAGCTTCAGTTACAGAAAGCACATTCAGCTGAAGGTTCCAGGAGCTATTTTTGGGTCCTCAACAACTTCACTGAACTTCTGCCTAATAGGTGGGCCGTTGCTGGTGTCAAGATTTGATATTTTTTTTTGTATTTTGGCATAATTGACTTTTTAAATGCATTTATATGAAAAAAGAACATGGAAGACGCTCCTCTGCCTCTGGTGACCATTCCAACAGCTCCTTACAATGACCAGAAACCAGGAACCAGTGGATTACGGAAGAAGACTTTTTATTTTGAATCCAAGATGAACTATTTGCAGAACTTTATCCAAAGTATATTTTTTTCCATAGACCTAAGAGATCGCCAAGGATCTTCCATGGTAGTTGGAGGTGATGGGAGGTACCTCAATAAGTCTGCAGTGGAACTGATAGTCCAAATGGCTGCTGCCAACGGGGTTGGTAAATGCTGAATGACTAAATTCCTGTAGTTGTGTAGCTGACAGATCCAGAAAACCAGAATAAATTAGTCACTGTGAGGTTTAATTGCCCTATAGATCTTACTCAACTGCTAATAGTTAACTATGTAATGGAAAATCAGATTGGTGAATGAAAATGTCATTTACTAATTTCTAAGGGATGCAGTTGGATACAAGTACGTGGGGAATAAACATGCAGCAAAGAAGATAAATACCACGGGTTTTGGTGCTCATTTTGTGCTGGCACACGCTGTTGGCACCTGTGGATTTTGTAGTCTCTCCATCAGGTTGTAAAACCCTGAGCAGCTCAGCAAATGGAAAGGCAAAATGTGGTTGTTTCTCAGCAGGTAGACGTTGTGGCTGTGTGATGAGTACTCTGAGGGCCTTTGAAAATTGAATTAAGATGAGAGTTAGCAAGTGGCAACCTTTACAGTGATCTCTGATTGTGCTGGAAATCTGTGTTTTGGAGGCAGAACAGAAGGTTTGTCTGTTTGTAGCAGAGCACAGTAAGACTCTTGGGCACTGGGGTTTTGTCTGTGTTTCCTTCTGCTTTTTAAGAGTTAAAAAGTCTCTGCTGCCTGTCCAGGATCTCTTATTGCAGAGAGAACTTTATGATCTTAGGAATTTGTTTGAGAGAAAAATGTACCTGATCACAGTAGAGTAATTAATAGTCAATGGGAGAATAGGAGAGAACTATTTTATTTTTGTTTAGAAACAACATATTTTCTGTCTTGGGCAAAAAAAAATAATCCTTTGGTATTGGAAGTTAAAGTGTTCCTCTAAATCTGTCTGTGGGCTTGAGCAGAAGAGCTGGAAAATGTGCACGAAGAAACAAAGCTGCAGCTTGGGCTGCTTGACACTGGGGCAGATTTTTCTCCTGCTGAAGGTGAGATGAGACTCATCTTTACCAGCCCAAGACTTTCCTCGTGCATTTCTTTCCAGCAGCCTGCACCACGGCTGGATAAAACCTGGTTTTGCTGCTGGTTTTGATGTTTTTCATTGATTGTCTTCACCCAGTCTGCCTGCATAATATGCATGTATTAGTGTGACTGCCAGTGTTGTACTCCTCTTGCTTTATGAAATGGAAGGGGTGAGTCTGAGGATGTTTTCAAATATAAAAACCCACGTGTTTTGAGTATGTGAAAACCTCTTTGTCAGTGTGTGGCAGAGATGGGCACCGTTACCTCTAAAAATGTGGGATCAGCAGGATTTCCAAACTCTGCCAAGCCCATTTGCCCTGTTGGTAGCGTCACGCTGAGTTTTTTAAGTGATGATAATTTTCCCTGCCCGTGGCAGGGGCGTTAGAACTCGATGATCTTTGATGTCCCTTCCAACTCTAACCATTCTGTGATTCTATGATTTATTTAAAAGAAATGACCGAGGTAGTTTGCCCACTTAACCTGGCTGGTATAAATAAGCGTGTCTCTATTCAGAGGGAGAAATTGTGGCAGAGGATATAGGACTGGTGCATCTTGTGATGCATCCCTTTTACAAGAAGAGGACTGGGAGAGTGTCCTCAGGACAGGATGGAGCTGTAGACACCAGCTTCCTTGGCCTGGAAAACATGTTTTTGATATGAAAGCATGAGCCTGTGTTACTTGGGGGAAGGAGGGAGGCCAGAAGAGGTCTCCTTTTATATTCCTATGCACCTTAGTGGGGCTTTCAGTAAAACCAGGGTGGAAGTGCTGCCTGGATTGCTTCAAAGTGCTGTAACCCAGAATTGCCACACAAATTGGGTCTGTTTTGAGCAGTCTGAAAGGTATTTCTGCATTGTTACATCCTTAGATGTTTCTCATTAGAAATTCCAGAGATTTAAAGAAGACTTAAGTGTAAGTTGCTCAGTAGCACGCTGCTAAACCTTTTCCAATGGTTACTGCAAAGGATTTAGCGTTGGATGGGTGGGGAATGACAGCTGAAAATCTCTGAAAGCCAGGGAGGACCCCAAATCAGAGGGCAGGCTGCCAGTCCTCCGCAGCATCCCTTGAGCTGCATGTGAAGCCTGGCAGAGCACCGATGCAGAGGGGTGTCGTGACTGAACGTGACCCTCGAAGGGAAGCTGGGAAACAAAACGGTTGGGGCTGTTCAGCCTGGAGAAGAGAAGGCTCCAGGGAGACCTTGGAGCAGCCTTCCAGGATCTGAAGGGAGCTCCAGGAGAGCTGGGGAGGGACTCTTGGTCAGGAAGTCTAGTGACAGGACGAGGGGTAATGGTTTGAAATTGGAAGAGGGGAGATATAGATGAGATATTAGGAAGGAATTCTTTGCTGTGAGGGTGGTGAGGCACTGGAACAGGTTGCCCAGGGAAGCTGTGGCTGCCCCATATTTAAGGCCAGGCTGGATGGGGCTTGGAGCAACCTGGTGTGGTGGGAGGTGTCTCTGCCCATGGCAGGGGGGTTGGAACTGGATGATGTTTAAGGTCCCCTCCAACTCTAACCATCCTATGATTCTATGAAAAAGGTGATGTTTTAGAGAGGAGCTTCCTGGAGACCACACTAATTCCTGGTGAAGCTGAAGGGAAGAGACTTGGAGGCTGGAGTAAAGCATGGGACAAGGTGTGCTGGCTTTGGGCTGAGAGTGGGGAAAAGAGGAAAGGCCACATAGGCTGGGCTACTTCAAATTAAACGTATGGTGTAATAAACTACTGTGATCAGGCACTGTGAGGGCTGTAATCGCTCCAGCTGAAAGAAGGGATTCACTTTGGGTTTATAAACTGCTGTTCCACGTTTATGCTCGTGGTTTGCTGGAGGTGCAGCTCTTCCAGCCGTGCTGTGGCAGCTGCAGCACGCAATAACCCATCGGCAGCAGAGCTGGGGCTTAGCACCAGGCAGTGCCAGGGGAGAGGAATCACAGTCATCCAGCGCCCTTGGCTTAGCACCCAACCTGGACCTTTGCTCTGGGAACATTGCCTTTTGTTCGCCGGTTTTATCTGGTGCTTGTATGAAATTCCTCCTCTTTTCTCAGCCGTTCGCAGGGTCTGATCTCCTGGGTTGATGGAGAGCAGTCTGGTTTGGTTTTGCTTTTTAAATCTCTGTCACCTCATCTGGGGGCTATGGTAAGGAGTGTGTTCTTCCAGAAAAATTTTCATCTTCTGTTTTATTACCTGAACTCCAGCAACCGGATCCCGATTTACCTCCTGTTGCTTAGCACGTTGGTCTGGATTTAATCTCAGTGATATTACTGAATTTCTGGGGAGGAGGTGTGTTACCCGCTGCGAGTCAGAGGATCTGCAGCTGGTCCCATGGGAGCAGTGATGATGATGCCCCATTGTTTTGGTTTGGCTTCTCTCAGCCCCATTGTGTCTTTTGAAAGCAAAGTTTGAGTTGTTGGAGTTTTGTGGGTTTTTTTCCTTCTTTGCTTGTTGTTGAGGTGCCTCTGGAAAGCTCAGCTCTTCAGTGCAAGCTGCTGTTTCCAGTTGAGCTGCAGGATTCATTAAAAGAATATGCTAGAAAGGCACAACAGAGCAGGGTCAGATGCTGACCTTCATGGTGCAGAACTTCAGCAGCCTCCCAGGAACAAGCTGTTTCCTTGCAGAGAAGCAAGGAAACCAACACACCTGGTGGCTCTGGCTTACCTGTCGTGGGTTTTTTTATTGGTTTTTAGGATTTTGGGACTCAGGGTGGTTTGTTTTGCTCTCTAATTTTCAGATTGGCCGCTTGGTCATCGGGCAGAACGGCATCCTCTCCACCCCAGCGGTGTCCTGCATCATCAGGAAGATCAAAGCCATCGGTGGCATCATTCTGACGGCCAGCCACAACCCTGGTGGCCCCAATGGGGATTTTGGCATTAAGTTCAATACTGCAAATGGAGGTGAGGTCCTGGTTCATTTTTGATTTTCTTTGTTTGTGTTTGGCTGTTTCTTGTGTTGACCCCAAGGAACCAAATTCAAACCACCTTAATATCACAGCGGTTTGGTTCCGTGAGCAGTGGGTTTCCCTCAACAGAGCAAGTGATTGATCTGTTCTCCTCGTGCCCTGATATTCCTCTCTAGGGGGGAGATATTCCCAGCCCTGGGTTTTCTCTACTTGCTGTGCTTCTGAAGTGCACTTTTCTTGCACTCTGATTCTTTAACATCTTCCCCCTTGACCGTTTTACCTTGCAGGTCCTGCTCCTGAAGGTATCACGGACAAAATTTTCCAAATCAGCAAGAAAATTGAAGAGTATGCCATTTGCCCAGACCTCCAGGTGGACCTGAGCACCATCGGGAAACAGCAGTTTGACCTGGAGAACAAATTTAAACCATTTACAGGTAAATAACTGTTCTTCCTCTTGGAAAGTTCCCTTTCAGATGTTGGGACTGTGGACCTGCTGTGAACAGGCAGGGATATTTGGTGTTTCTGAAGGATAGACGTGGCTGTTCTGATCTCTCCTCCTCCTCATCTGTTGGATAAACCAAGCCAGGACATTGCTCCTGGCCACCCTGGCAATTTTTGTTTCCTTATCCTGCACCTTGTCTTGTGTAGATACTTCAGTTTTATCACTGTTTCTGTCCTACAAGAGGGTGTACTTTCGTAGGTAAATCTGATCCATCAAACTTTGCAAAAATCAGACTATTTTTTCTGTAAGGCCATCAGTAACGTGCTCTTGGGAAACAAACAGCTCTGCAGCTAAAGTGCATTTTCCTCATTAAAAATTACAGTTTACTCTTTGTAACTGATTATTTTTTTGCCATGGTTTCACATACAAAAGCTCTCTCTGTGAGTGGGGAAGCCGTCAGGTTTCACATGTGACTTTTTTAGCAGTGAAATATGAAAATACATTGATAAAAAGACACTTGGAAAATACTTACTGCAAGTATTTTTTTCTTTTTTTTACCATCTCCTGGTGATGGTGAACTGTGCTTGTAATAAAAAAAAATCAAAATATTATATTTTTCTCAATCTTCATTTCTATATAGTGAGATTTTTATGTTACTGAGGTTTTCATGGCTCTGTCTTTGTATGACCTCTCAGCAAAGGTATGACTTTTTCAAGCTACTTGGTGCACAGTTCCCACTTACTTTGGTGGAAATTGGAGATCTAGTTTTATATTTTTATTATTACTATTTTTTCCCTTTTCCTTTAATCCCACTCTCCAGGTAAGTGGAGTGGGACTGAGCCCTCTTGAAAGCAAGCCCAGGGAGCTGTAGCTGGGAACAGTCTTTGTCTTAAAGATTTTGTTGGTCCGTTTGGTCTGGAACCTGATTAGCAGTGACAGCCTGTAATTAAACTCTTAATGTGGGGCCATTATTGTCTTTATGGAATGGTTCAATGGGATGTTTAAAGGCTTTATGCTGAGCCCTGAGCCTTTGCACTGTGCCACGTGGAGCAAAATCAGTTTTTCTGCAAAGATGTCAGGCTCTGAGAGTTGGTCTCTGTTTAATATGGTGGGTTTTTTTTTTCCCCAGTGGAAATTGTGGACTCGGTAGAAGCTTATGCAAATATGCTGAGGAATATCTTTGACTTCAGTGCTTTAAAGGAGCTGCTTTCGGGGAAGAACCACCTCAAGATCCGCATAGATGCCATGCATGGAGGTACAGAGTGGAGCTTGGGATTTGGGGGGTTGCGGGGCACCCGGTGTCCCCAGGGCTTTGGGAAATGTTTGGGGTTGGGGGATGGATGTTGTGTGGCTCTCACACGTCTCTCCACACCTGAGAGAGAGGAGATTAGAGCTGATGCTGGGATCTGTGCTGCCCTGGCTGGGATCTGACCTCCCATGGAGGTCACAGCCGTTCAGCAAAGGTCTGCCTGTAGATATTTGGCCCCAAAAATGGGACCACTGGGCTGTTTTATATAATTTAATGTATGCACCACACTTGTAAGTGGGACAGCCCTTTGACTGAAAAGCTTCTTGGGGAAGACCTTGTGTCCCCAGATGGCTCAGGCTTAAGCACACCTGTGTCCTTCTTGGGGCTTTTGATGGCAGCGCTGTGCTTGAGTGCCAGAAACTGTATAAACTGACCCAAAGTGAGGAGGCAGGAGGCTGAGGTGGTTATGTGGTCCGTGCAGAGCCCCCCGAGGGCTGAGGCTGACTTATAGAATCATAGAATGGTCGGAGTTGGAAGGGACCTTAAAGATCATCAAGTTCTAACCCCCCTGCCATGGGCAGGGACACCCCCCACCACACTAGGTTGCCCCAGGCCTCATCCAGCCTGGTCTTGAACTCCTCCAGGGATGGGGCAGCCACAGCTTCTCTGGGCAACCTGTTCCAGTGCCTCAGCACCCTCACAGGAAAGAGCTTCTTCCTGATATCCAATCTAAATCTCCCCTCTTCCAATTTAAAACCATTACTCCTTGTCCTGTCACTAGACTTCCTGACCAAGAGTCCCTCCCCAGCTCTCCTGGAGCTCCCTTCAGATACTGAAAGGCTGCTGTAAGGTCTCCCTGGAGCCTTCTCCAGACTTGTTCCCTCTTTGTGTTTTCCCATGATAGTTGTGGGCCCTTATGTGAAGAAAATCCTGTGTGAGGAGCTGGGAGCCCCAGCGAATTCAGCTGTGAACTGCACCCCACTGGAGGACTTTGGTGGCCACCATCCCGACCCCAACTTAACCTATGCTGCTGACCTTGTCCAGACCATGAAGACAGGAGAGTATGACTTTGGAGCTGCCTTTGATGGAGATGGGGTAAATGGGCTCTTCTGTACTCACCTCTTTGCCCTCTGGTCAGTTTTGGGGGGGGGAGTGACCGCTCAACTGCTTCAAAGCAGAGGAGGACGGAGGCGAAGACCTTTTTTCTCCTTCTCTCCCTTCTGTGAGTAGAAGCAACCCACTTACATTTTGCCACCCTGGCAATACTTGGCTACTGTGTTAGTAAGGAAGCCCAGACTGTATTTAAGTAGCTTTAAAGGCTGTGAAAACTCAGTGGGAAGGTGAAATACTATACAGGTGTTGCTGTTTAACTTTTTCAAAACTCTGTATTTCATTGAAGTCGAAAAATCTCTCTGAGATGTGGGGTTTATTGGCTGCGCCTGCCAAGTAGAACAACTTCTGCCCTTGCAGCCTTTTTGTGCTAAACTGGTGTGAGAGGATGAGAGATGTTTATGTCTTCTCTTCCCCAGGATCGCAACATGATTCTCGGGAAGCACGGCTTCTTCGTCAACCCCTCTGACTCCGTTGCCGTCATCGCTGCCAATATTTTCAGTATCCCATATTTCCAGCAGACTGGAGTGCGTGGCTTTGCCCGGAGCATGCCCACCAGCGGGGCTCTCGATAGGTACCATCTTCCTCTGGGTGGTGGGAGAAGGAAACCCTGCCCTGCGAATGGGACTGGGCTTTTTTTTTTGATGGTTTAACACCCGTCTGTAGCAGGGAGTGAGCGCGTGGTGCATCTGAAGGGTGAAGCAGTGCCAGGGCTGCTGTGGGCTGGGTGCCAGGGGAGGCAGTGAAGTTTAATGAAATTAAATCCTGTTTGGGGACATGGCAGAGCTTTGCTTCACTCTTGGCTCTTCTCTACTGATAAGCCCAATCAAATGATCCTCCCCACCTTTTTTTTTGATAGTGATACTTTCTTTGTTAAATGCTTTGAATTCCATGACTTAAAACTGCTTTACAAGAGCTGTGTGCTCATATCTACTCTTTAGTTGTGCATCCCACCCGTTTCCCAAACATTATGCTGGGATGAAATAGAGAATTGCTCTACAGAGAAGTGTTTAATATAAAAAAAGCCCCCAAGAGTGGCTCGAGCTGCCTTTGGTGTCACCCCAAAAGAGGCACCCCAACTGAAGCTCCTGCTGCTGCAGTGTTTCGTGTTGGGAGCTCTTACGAGTCCAGCTGAGATGTGATTTTGCCTTCTTACCTTTGAAGGGTGGCCCAGGCTACAAAGATCGCTTTGTATGAAACTCCAACTGGCTGGAAGTTCTTTGGAAACTTGATGGATGCAAACAAATTGTCTCTGTGTGGAGAGGAAAGTTTTGGTACTGGTAAGTCAGCACTCCCGACGGCACCGATGCTGGTGTCACTCCTCCTCTTAGTTCTTCATTGTGCTGGGTAGCGTGGGGTTTATCTTTCCTCTGTAGTTGTTAATACTTCTAAAATAAAAAACAATAAAAGCTTGCAAGAATCACTGGTGGAAAGGAGCTCCATGCTAAAAGTTTTGTCAGGCAGGAGCTAGTTCTCCTTTCAGTTCTTTAGGAGAGGCATATGTAGATATGCAGGAAGTTTAAGGGCCTCTTTACTAGCCCGGTCATTGAGTCTATGGGGATTAAGTGCAGTGTTAAATGTATTTTTCAACTCTTGGTGGCCAGGAAAACCTTCTAAATGTTTTCATTTCTGGAAAGAAATATGGTTTGGAGCATGCAGTTTTATTAGGGAAGGTTTCAGGTCACTATTAAATCTCTGAGCTTAATAGGGCCCTCATTTTCCTGTTCTGAAAACAAGGTATGATTTATAAAGTTTAAATTAACACTTGCCTTTGAACAGTCTAAGCAAGTTATTAGGTTACTGAGAAACAAAGTGAACATCTTAAGGAATTTACTAGGGGTGTGCATGTGACACACAACTATTATTTGTGCAGGGAAGTTAAAGTGAGCAGGTTTTGCTCTGTGTTGGAGCAGCATGCTCCAGCCGTGCAGTGTTCCCAGGAGGCCTCCACAGTTCCTGAGCTCTCCCCTGGCACCCACTACATGGATTTTAACTGGTCCTAAATTGTGGAAACGGGACCTTCCCTGCACGCAGGGGGCCAGCACCCAGTTCATGTGCGAAGGCTGAGTTTTATCTGGTCTGAATTCTCCCCCAGATTTTGTTTTTTCTCTTCTCTAACGAGCTCGGGGGCAGCTGGTAGGATCTGCGAGGCCACGGGGTCTAGAGGGAATTTAGGTTGGATGATTTCAGGCTGAAACCTTGTGTGTTTTCATTCCAGCAAGCCCATATTTCAGAAAAAACCCCACATTTTAGCCTGTGCATGAGTGTCTCGCAGGGGAGAGGTGGCCTTAAATCACCAAATGCCTGAAATTAAGTGCCTTGTGGAACTGGGGTGCATAACCTGATGTGAAAGGATCACCCCAGCTTTTCTGTAGCTGAGGGAATGGCATCACAGCCTGTGGCTGAAAGAGGTTTGCTGGAGTGGCAATATTTTCCCAATCAAATGCTATTTTGATACATGGGATTTGGCCTCGGGTTGGAAGGGAAGGAGGATTTCAGAAAACATGGTATCTCTGTAAAGAAATCTTGAAGGAAATCCCGAGTAAAGAAAGATCTTGGAGGTTTGCCCTGGATGATTTCAGCGTGCGTTAAGTTTATGTTCTGGACTTTGGGCTAATTAGAGGGCACCGGTGTGTCAGTAAATAAATAAAAACAAAAAGCAGCAAATGATTCATGGAGCTGCTGATGGGAGATGGTCTCTAATGAGCAGCTCTCTGAAATTGTTTCCATCTTTCATTGTAGGAGCCATGAGCTCATAGTTTCTCTCCCTCCCCTCCCCAATAGGTAAAGGGTTTGACGTTAGGAATAAAAGTGACTGGTTCCATTTGCAGGATCTGAGAGAGAGGGCTGAGATTTTGGCCATGCAGCATCCCCTCTGAGGAGCCAGGGATTGAAGCATGGGGGTTTTTTTTTTTTGAAAAAAAGGACCCAGGAGTGTTGGATGTGCCCCCCCCTCAATGCAAAGGGGGTTTGTCCTTCTGGCAAATGCACTTTAAGGAATGAAAAAGGGGCAAGGAAGGTTATTTGATAGTAAGTTAATGAGCAGTTGTTTGGGGCCGGGCAGAATGTGAGTGTTGAAGGGTAGAGAGGTGAAGGAGCAGCCAAATAGACCCAGTAAAAAAATTGAAACAAACTGTGACCCGGTGGGACTGGAGTCCGGGAGCAATTAGAGTAATGGGACATGACAGAATTCCTGCTTGCTTTCTTGGGTATTTTATTCCAGCAATAAGTTGATACATCACATGGGACTTCTGTTTATTTAGCATTCCTCTCCATCACCTCTCTCCAGCTCTCTCTGCTGTAAAGGACTGTGAAGGAGAATTTATCGCTGCCTCCACAATGGTGGGATTTGTGTAAAGCACCACGTAACCCGGGCCCCAGCCCCCAGCCTTTTTCCCCAGTGGATTGCCCACTCTGGCAATTCTTCAGAGGGCAAAACAGCAGCTCTGGAGCACACTCTGCATTGGCAGGCCTACCCTGGCTCCTTGGGATTTTATTAATGCCTCTTTGGAGGTTTTCCAGAGCTCAACGGATGGAACTCGGGGGTTGTACATCTGTGGGGTGCAGTGACAAACTCACAGGCCAGGAGCAGGGAGGTGTTCTGGTGTATTCTGGGCTGTCATTTGAGCCCTTGTTTAATTTAGGTGTTGGGGGTGCTGGCTGCCTTGCAGCACCCTCTCGGGTTTCCTGGGGACCTGGGTGCCCTGCAGTCCCTGCTGCTGTCAGCCCCCTGTGCTCCCAGGGCAAGGCTGGGCTTCTGAGGGCCTCCTGCTCCCTGTCCTTGCTCTGGAGGAACCCTCTTCTAGTCAAAAAAGTCTTTTAGAGCCTTTCAGTGCCCGGTTGTGGGGGTGAGAGCAGGCAGCAGGCTCTCCTCTGGTTTCCAGAGGTGGACAGAACCTCTTCTCGCCCTGCTGTTTGCCAGCCCCGCTGGCTGCTGCCGTCCCCTTTTCAGAGTCGTTAGGATTTGGCTTCCTCAGCGAGGGCTGACATTTTTCTTGGTCCTGGGCCAGAATCTGTGCTGATCGGAGCATGCTGATCTGGCACACGGTACGTGACAGCTGCTTGAAGGGGTTGATGTTAGTCCTTTTTCTTGAAGTTAGTTCTTTTGCCTTTTTTTTTGATGACCTTTTTTTACTGTGTGCTCCCCATGACTTCCCTGGGAACAGAGTTAAGGATCTGTGAACAATGAGCACGCGTGTGTTTAAAAGGGGCTGAACGTTTTATTTGGGCTGTGGCTAAAAGCAGATGAGATCTTGAACCGTTTGAACAATACAGCAGGGATGGAGCTCGTGAAATGCCTTCCATTTGTGAGCTTGTACGGCTGCCAGTTGGACGGAGAAGAGGAGACAAGGTAGGGCTGGAGCACAGACCCTCGCGTGAAAGGAGGTGGGAAATGTCTTTCTGCTCTGGCTCCCTGCAGGCTCCGACCACATCCGTGAGAAGGACGGGCTGTGGGCTGTCCTGGCTTGGCTCTCCATCCTGGCCACCCGCAAGCAGAGCGTGGAGGACATCATGAAGGACCACTGGCAGAAATACGGCAGGAACTTCTTCACCAGGTGGGGAAGGTGCTCCTGACACCTCGCGCTTAACCTCTGTCCTGTGTACAACCCTCCAAGGTCAGAGGCCCAAGGGCTGGTGGCACCAGCGTGTGCCACCATGGTGCTGTTCCCGTCCCGTTGCAGTTTGTGGTGTATCTCCCCCTCTACTCTGCGCTTGTGAGACCCCA
>VXBW01007874.1:43695-66205 GCA_013400375.1 Thinocorus orbignyianus | reverse complement strand
CTTTAAGGTCCCTTCCAACTCTGACCATTCTATGATTCTATGATCTGGGTTAAATAAAACAGTGGGTATTTGTTCACCTTAACCTTTCAGGATGTCCAGTGAAGGATTTGTTATTCTAAACAAAAATCTAGTAAGTATTGAATTCTGCCAAGTCTGTACCTTTTATATATGCAGAGTATCTTTCCATTTTTTGTTTTAATGGAGATTTTTTTCTTGCAAGAGTTGTCTTCTGGAACAGTGTGTTTCCTGAGACCACAAATCACAAGTTAATTTGGCAATCCGTGTCTCGCTGGATGGCTGTCCAGCTCCTGGGGTGTTCTTTACCTGGTTGAGTTTCCATCCCGTCCCAAAATACTCTTAATTTAAATTAGGATAGATGTGGAAGATGGAAAGGGAAGGAGTAAGAACACATAAACAAAGGTGGGGAACGATGTCAGGGGTGAAAGCTTAAGGCAGAAATCTTTCAGCTTGGGAACACCTACTGTCTTCCCAAAATTCTGTCTCAAATTGCCAAATTAAAGAACTTGTCTTTTTTTTTTTCCCATCCCCATCCCACAAAGCCAGCACACATCTCGGGCATTTAAACCTACGGAAAAGATGCCAAAGTCTAGAATAAAAAGGCAGCCTTTTAGCACCACGTAGCAAGCTGAGTGCAGTGGTAGGCAGGCTGGCAAGCCCCTGCGTGCTCCATCTAGCCAGCCCGGCAAATTAAAGCAGCGCTAATTACCCTGGCAATCAGAGTGCAGCGTCTGGGATCCCGGTGTGTGCTCCAGCCCCTCTCTGCTGCCTCTTACTGGGGTGAAGGAGATCAAAGCTGGTGCTGGTACGTTATCATCTGCCACAGTCACACCTGGGTTTGGCTGTGGGGACGCCCGGGAGGGTGTTCAGGCAGGATTTATCATGAGGAAAAAACCTGTTGCGATCCTATCGGGAGAATGAGAAGGAATTCTGTGCAGTCAGCATTGTTGGAGCCCAGCTCTTCCATATGCCCAGTGCAAGACAGCACAATTTGTGCTTTCATCTCTCCTGATGCCTATCCCACAGATTTGTACCTGATTGTAGCTGTGTTGCTGCACACATCCTCCTCTCTCCTTCCTCCTCCTCCAGCAAGGGCGTAGAGAACATCTCTGGGGCAGACCGCAGTGTTTCAAGGAGGGTGTCATGAAACACTGATGCTCGTTACAGCCTTCCTGATCTCTGTTTTGTGGTGACTTGGTTGTAGATACGACTACGAAGAGGTGGATGCAGATGCAGCCAACAAAATGATGAAGGATTTGGAGACGGTGATGTTTGATCGCTCCTTTGTGGGGAAGCAGTTGTCGTCTGGTGACAAAGTCTACACGGTTGAGAAAGCTGATAATTTTGAGTACAATGATCCCGTGGATGGAAGCGTCTCCAAGAACCAGGTGGGCAAAGCCTGGCCTGGGCTGAACGTGACCTCAGGGGTGTGTGTGTTACTCTGGGTATTTTGGGCAGGGCTGGAGAGGGAGCAGAGCTTCCCTACAGGCACTGCAAAGAGGAGTCATAGCATCACAGAATGGTTTGGGTTGGAAGGGACATTAAGCCCATCCAGTGTCACCCTTGCCCTGGGCATGGACACCTCCCACCACACCAGGTTGCTCCAAGCCCCATCCAGCCTGGCCTTGAACCCCTCCAGGGATGGGGCAGCCACAGCTTCTCTGGGCAACCTGGGCCAGGGTCACAGCCATGAAGTTCTTCCCCAGATCTCAGCTCCCATCTCCCCTCTTTCAGTTTAAAACTGTTCCCCCTCATCCTGTGGCTCCCCTCCATGACCAGGAGTCCCTCCCCAGCTTTCCTGGAGCCCCTTGAGTGACTGGAAGTGGCTTGAAGGTCTCCCCAGAGCCTTCTCTTGTCCAGGCTGAACCCCCCAGCTCTCTCAGCCTGTCCTCCCAGCAGAGGGACTCCAGCCCTCCCAGCATCTCCGTGGCCTCCTCTGGCCCCGCTCCAACAGATCCATGTTAGGAGCGATGGAGCTGAGTTGAGGGTGATGGGTCAGTGGCCAAGAACCAGGTTGTGGTGACAGAAGGGTTGAAACTCTCCCATTCAGGGATCATCTTGTCCCCAGACGTGTTTGTCCCTGACCTGATGTTGCTCCTCACGTGCTTGTCCCTAAGAGGGCGGGCAGCAGCGCAGAGCGACTGGAACAGAGGATTGAGTTCCCGGCTCCAGAAGTCTTGGGGGGTATTGAATACATGTGAGATGAGAACCTGTCACCAGAGATTATTGAAGAAAAATGTCCTGTAGATGGATTGGTTTGACAGCATAACGTGGAAGTGTAGGAAGCAGGAAGGAATAATGGAGAAATCCTACAGGAATGATCGCGTGGCCTGTGGGATGAGAGGAGTGTTTTCTATACATCCTGTTTTGGAGGAGCAGTGGGTTGGTAGCGCTGTGCCTGGCAGAGAAATCGGTCCCTGGCTCTTGTTTCCAAGCAAGCTCTGGGGCAAGGGACCTCACAGCAGCAACACACTTTGTGTTCACGAATTCCAGCATGTTCTCCAGAGAGGGCTGGGAGGGACACTACCTCCTCTGGGAGTGGGGTAACAGAGACCTTCTGAGGCTCCCCAAAGAGGAGGAGCTTGGGGACCACGCAGATCTCATGGAAAATACCTTGGGGACCCAAGAGGAATGTAACTGAGAGGCTTTTCTCCTCCTCTTCCCGCTTTCCAGGGCTTGCGGCTCATCTTCTCCGACGGCTCCCGCATAATCTTCAGACTAAGCGGTACCGGCAGCGCCGGAGCCACCGTGCGGCTCTACATCGACAGCTACGAGAAGGATCCTCAGAAGATCCATCAAGACCCCCAGGTAGGCATCACGTCTCAGCCACGGCTCTGCTGGCTCCCAGCCTTCCCAAAAAGCTTCAATCTCTGCTTTGCCCGCAGCGATGGGCAGGCCTGAGATTATTTTGGAAGCAAGGGGGTATCTTTAATCCCAGGATAAATAGATGTCTTTAAAAAAGGAGGAAAAGAAAAGCTGTGTGTGGAACAAGTGCTATTTATTCAGGATCCCTCCCAGCTGCTCCTGCCATCACCCAGGAGTTTTCCTGTTTACGTTCCATCTGTGGCTGGGTGCAGGTGTGGGGGAGGACACTGTTTCGGTCCTGAACTGACCTTCTAGTTGAAATGTTGCATCACTAGGGATGGAATGAGCTCCTTCCTATACGGAATTTGGGAAACTTGTTCAAAACAAACAAACGGGTACAAGGAGGCAATTATTTATACGATGACACTGACCTGGTGTGTACTGAGCAGAAGACAAGTTCCTTACAGCATCATTTAAAAATGCTGTTGGCCTCTTGTAGGCAGGGGAGGAAAAGAATCTTCATTTTATACTTTCCCAGCAAAGAGTCTTTGAGCATTTTTTGCCTTGATTACTCTGCTGTTAGTGACAAAAAGACTGAAAAAAAGTCATATTCTGAGAGGCACAAACTAAAGTTCTGCTTTGTCTGTGCTGGTGGGTGCAGCAAGAGTTTTTGGGTACGAGGGTGGTGGTGACAGCGGGGCTGTGCTGGGCTTTTCTCCCTGAGCCTGCATGTGGTCGTGGCGCCGCGTCTTTCCTCTCCCCGTGAACCCGGAGCTGCTCCCTTTGACCAGCAGTTCTGAGTTTTGGGTGTCCCTGGCTGACACCAGATGCCTGTGAGGGAAGGTGTGGCCGTGTGTGGGCCGTGTGTGCTGCTCTGCAGGCAGCTCTGAGCCCTCTCTCTCCTTCCTGCAGGTGATGTTGGCACCTCTCGTTTCTATCGCACTGAAACTTTCACAGCTTCACGAACGAACCGGCCGCACCGGCCCGACTGTCATAACATAAAGGCTTGGTCGGACACCGGGTGCTCACCGAGGGAAGGAAGTCAAGCCTCTCTCCCCCTTATATTGTCAAATCTGTCACTAAAAGAGGAATATTCATGTTATGGCTGTATTTAAGAGCACTGTTGAACTTGCTGAGGGTAGAGAATAACCCCCTGGCACCGCTGTGTGTGCACGCTCCCGTGCTGCTCCTCCACGTCACACGGCCCTGCTGGCAATGGGTGGATGGTGCTCGTTAGCACAGCCTTTTGCTTTAGCACATGTCCTGGTTTTAGTGTTGGGTTGGTTTTTTTTTCTTATACAAAAGGCTCTAGAAATAACGAAAGAGACAACATTCTTCATTAATACGGTTTTTGGGGTTTTTCCCCTCCCCCCATCTTGGAAACTTTCCTGGAAAAGAAGCACAAATGCTTTGCCCTTGTTAGTGTGTAGTCTTCTAAATGTGCTGTGTCTGAAGAAGCAATGGCTGTGTATTAAGGTTGAGTCTTTCTCACTTGGGTGGATTTTTCCCTTTCAAAAGCAAATGATGTCAGTTGACCCCCTCTTGCCTTCTGTAGAAGAAAAAAACTCCCACCAACCCTCCACACCGAAATGAGCAGTAACGAGCATTGCAGGTTATTAAAGCGATATGAGCTACACTCACTGTTCAGTGCTCTTTTCTTTTCCTACGTTCATCTTTGGAGAGACTAAAGTTTGGGTGAACTCGTTTGGTTGACCGTGGCTAGTAAGATCCTTGGAATAATCAGATTTGTAGGCATTAACGTGCAAAATCTTACCCAAGGGCAGAGAAAGGGTGACGTTGGAAACAGTTGTGGCTATTGCATGTTAAGGCCCTACAGTTGGAAGCCATCCCTTGGGAGCTGAGCCGTGTTCCTGCTCCCGGCCCCACCGCCTGCCTTGGCCCTGGAGAGGAGTAGACGTGCCAGTGACACTGCATCAGTGTCCTCTTCCATCCATGGAGATGACACCCTCCAGCAACAGGAGGGACTCTGGAAAAGAAGCCCAGGTAAACCCACAAGATCCTCTTGGTTTACTCCCCCCATCTCAAGGCTGCATTAATAGAAGCAGTTGTGTTAGTGAGAATGATTTTAGGTGACTTTCCTCCCTTTTGGTTCTCTTGCCTTTGTCACTCGGATCCCTGTGACACCCGTGCCTGATCTCTGCCTCGCTGTGGAGGCTGCACTGCCAGCACAGCTGGGATTTGGGCTGGATCCTGAGGGAGCAGCTCTGTTTTCCAGGAATGTGAAACATCCCACCATCACCCTCAGGCCGCTGCCAGCAACACTTCAGAGGTAGATGCAGATGTGCTGACAAAAACCTCTTTATCTCCTCTTCCACACTGAGATGAGGTGTCTCTTCTCACAGACAGGCTTCTCTGCTGACTCTCTGCTCACAGTTTTTGGGGTGGAACCTATTAAAAACCAAAAACCCTCCCAGCAAAACGGTCCTGGGGGAAGCTGTGCTGCTTCCACCGCAGCCCTGTCCACCCTGCACTCCGGTTTTGGACCAGCCACGGCTTCTGTGTCGGATGGATTCAGGTCACCAGCTCAGAAGAACATCAGGAGATGATCTGAAGCAACCCTGTGGTGTCTGAGGATGCAATGCTCGTGCTCAGGGTCTGGCCACAAACTACAGCAGCAAGGATTCCTGGTCACAGTGAAAATTGGTAGCTGTGGCGCATGGGTTTGGAAAAACCAAAACCAAACAACCCCTGTGCTTGAAGGTGGACCAGAGTTTCCACCCCAGCAGGTGGTGGTGGGTTCTTCACAACCAAAGAAATCTAAAATCCCAGCAAACACTGTTGCTTTTCTGTTTAGAAGAGAAAGGGAGGAAAAAAAAATCCTAAATTAAATGGGAGTTGCGTGTCAAACCTGGCAAAAGGAAATTAAATATGGTCAATTTGTATTCATTACTTACACGTTTTGCTTACATGAGGATGTATCAAAGTGGAATTGGCAATCCTGGCACCTCTGTGAGAGCTGAGTGCTCTGTTCAGCTTTGATCTCCTCTGTCCAAAGAGATGTGTGGCTGGATCAGGAAGGGTGGTGATGGAACTTGTAAATCCTCACTTCCACCCTGTCTCTGGGTGGCAACAGCCACACGTCCCCCTTGGGTGCTGTCTCATGGGGTGCTTCAGCCCAGCTCTTGCCACACTGGCAGCAGAGCAGCCTCAGGGACACAGGCCCAAACCCCATTGTCACATCTCTGCTCCCTCCCCTTTCCCTGGCCCAGGACTCACCTTGCTGACAGCAAGGGAAGCTTCCAAATTAGCCCGGGGAGGCTCCTTTCTTCTGATCACTTGGAATACCAAGCCTAAATCTACTTGACACCTTCTGTAGGGACACACACGGCACAGAAACATTGGATCTCCCACTCTGCTAATGACAAACTTGAAAACAACGAGAATTTGTGATTATGAAATACTCTTAAAAGACAAAAGAATGTACACGTGCACCATGGGTGACTTTGGGAGACCTGTCTTCTCTGAGCCATGGTCCTGTGCTGCTTGGCTGGGCAGGGTTGGGGCTGGAAGGTTTGTCCTCGCCCCCGGCTGCAAAGCACAAAACCAGAAAGCTGGGATTAGTGGGGGGAAAACCAATTTGGCTGCTCTAATTTGCCTTTTCAGCGTTGCGTGAACAAGTGACCCCAGAGTTTATGCTTGGCCTCTTTTTAAAAGCAGGTCAGCCCTGAGTTCCTCCTGGTGGAACTGCCGGCGCTTTGCAGTCAAACTCTCTGTATTAAAAACTGCTCTCTTGCCCAAAACGGCGCTGAGGGCTGGGTGGTGGCACATGGCTCTGCCCTCCTGGGGCTCCCGGCTCGTTTCAGCTCCTTCAGAACAAGATGCAAAGCTTCCTGTGCTCTTGGAGCTTCAGCTCAGCTACAGTTCCTCTGGCTGTTCCTCAGAGTGCTGCAACAAATCCTTCCCTCTGCATTGACAATTAATTTGTGCCTTGCCCGTTCAGCTCATGGAATTTGGAGCCTTGCATGGGAGAGGGAGATGGCTACAGGCCAGGGATCGCTCTTTGGGAAGCCCGGATGGATTTGCCCGCTGGGTTGCCTAGCGGGATGTAGCTCTTGGCAGCCAGCTGGGTGCCAGCGGGTCTGATTTTGTAGGGCTATGGAGATGATGAGGGGCCTGGAGCATCTCTCTGATGAGGAGAGGCTGAGGGACTTGGGTCTGGAGGAGTCTGAGGGGGGGATCTGATCAACACCTATAAATCCTTTAAGGGTGGGTGTCAGGAGGATGGGGCCAGGCTTTTTTCTGTGGTGCCCAGTGACAGGACAAGAGGGCACCGGCACAAACTTGACCATAAGAAGTTTCATCTCAACATGAGGAGGAACTTCTTCCCTGTGAGGGTGGCAGAGCCCTGGAAGAGGCTGCCCAGAGAGGTGGTGGAGTCTCCGTCTCCAGAGACATTCAAAACCTGCCTGGACACATTCCTGTGCAACCTGCTCTGGGTGGACCTGCTGTGGCAGGGGGTTTGAGGAGATGATCTCCAGAAGTCTCTTCCAACCCCACAGCACGCTGTGATTATACAGCAAATGAAGGAAAAATGGCTGGTGGTTGAGAACTGGTTCAGCTCTGAACATGGGAGACCCGTCCCACGCGCTGAGGTTCAGTTCCTCATAATTTTCTCAGGAAGTTCCTCATAATTTTCCTCATAATTTACCCCTGGGGCTGCGCTATAGCGGATTCCTCCCAAGGCAGTGACTCTGCAACGGCAGAGAAACGCTGTCAGCCCGTGCAGCCCTTCGTGGGCCATGTTTGCCAAAGACGTGGCCGTAGAGGTGTTCACAGAGGCTCAGCCCTTCTGTGCAGATGGGTATTTGCATGAAAAATTCCTCCTGCTCTTTCTTTGCTTCTCTTCAGGCTCCAGCTCTGGACTCCTGTCCCGGAGGAGCCCAATTAGATCCAGATGTCTCACGAGTCGTACGCGTTTTAATCTTTGCCCCGAGTTTACGTAATGCAGTATCTGATTTCTGCACGCAGTTTCCAACTGCACAGAACCTGAAAACACATCACAAGAGCTCACCGGCCAGAGAGAGCGTGGCCGTGGCCACGCAGGGAGTGGAAATGGGCCCAGCCATCCAGCTGCCTTGTGGTGAGTTCTCCTCCCAGTTTGGTGGGTCTGGCAGAGGTGCCGTTGCCAGAGGGCGGCTGGGGTGCACGGTGACGGTTTTACTCACTGGTGTCGGAGGCTGAGCCCTTGTGTGAGAGGCAGAAGAGGTCTGAGTTCCCCTTCTTCTGTAGGATCTGCTGCTTCCACCCGTGGAATGTGGCCTGCTTCTCCCTAGGTGGCAGCATTGGTGCTGTCTCCCATGGACCCAGGGTCTTGCTACACCTCAGTTTGGCCTGATTTCATCTGTAATCCGGGTGTTCATTCACAATTAAAGATTACTGCATCTTTGAAGTCCTGTGTGCGTACACAGGCTGCCAGGCTGTGTCCTGAGCATAGTCTCCTGAGTGTAAGTATTGGCACGGAGCTGAAACCCAGCCTGGCACACCAAAGCTCACTTGGAGACTGGCTGAAACAACACAGGAATATGCTGCACTGTGCTGGCCTTTGGTGGGGTATTTCCATGTGATAAATCATAGAATCAGAATGGTCAGAGTTGGAAGGGACCTTAAAGATCATCAAGTTCCAACCCCCCTGCCATGGGCAGGGACACCTCTCCCTAGAGCAGGTTGCTCCAAGCCCCATCCAACCTGGCCTTAAACACTTCCAGGGATGGGGCATCAACAACTCCCCTGGGCAACCTGTTCCAGTGCCTCACCACCCTCACAGGAAAGAACTTCTTCCTAATATCTCATCTAAATCTCCCCTCTTCCAATTTAAAACCATTACCCCTCGTCCTGTCACTAGACTTCCTGACCAAGAGTCCCTCTCCAGCTCTTCTGGAGCTCCCTTCAGATCCTGGAAGGCTGCTCTCAGGTCTCCCCGGAGCCTTCTCCAAGCTGAACAGCCCCAGCTCTCTCAGCCTGTCAAATCCAAAGTTGAATCCCCAGACCTTCAGCAGGCAGAGCTTTGGGCAAAATTTCCAGTTCCCATTGAAAAAAAACCACTGTTCCTTCAGCTTTGCTGTGAAGAGCATGTGTTATTCAGCGTGTTTCCATCACAGCACCAACAGCTTTGCCCAGGCCCAGGTGAGGAAAGCGGCTGCAAATTAAATAAGCCAATTATCAAATCAAATAAACCAATTATCTTCTTTTTTCCCCCTCAATGTTTTCACACACTGCCCAGGCATGAGACCACCACCACGTCCCCGTGTCTCTGTGCTTTCTCCACCATCAGAAGGGCTGCTTCTCATCCCTTCCTTTACTCTTCCCTCCCATATATGCTAAATACAGAGACTGGAAGGTGTAAAAGCCTCAAACCAGTAACAGACTGGGTTTTGCTGCTTGTGTTGTCACAGGTTGTGATGAGGAGCCAGGATGAAGAGAGGTAACGGCCCCATTCCCCGTTAGGGGTAATTGCTTTCTGTGCCAGCCCACAACCTGCTGCTCCCAGCGTCCCACCTGCACTTCAGCTCTGTAAACTCCCCTTCTCTGTGGCTGAGCAAATTGAGCATTAATTAGGATGAAGAATAAGAATCCTAGCGAGGAGCAACAGCCCCAGATTCAAAGAAACTCCTGGGCATGCTCCGGGCTTCTGTAACAGCGTGCGAGAGGAGCTGCAGCATTAGGATGGATTCATACGGCACCCAAAATCCTTACTAAAACATCCATCTTCCCGTTTTTCATGGCACAGATTGGAATTTACATCATCTTGGTAAAGGAATCCCAACGAAACAGCCCTCTGCGCACAGGGGCTGGGCGCTGGTGATGTCTCCCAGTATCCCACCATCTCCTGGAGAAAGCAGCAATGATGTGCACCTCAGCAGAGAAACTGCAGCGAAATCCTGTCCAGATTTAGATGAGATCTTAGGAAGAAGTTCTTTCCTGTGAGGGTGGTGAGGCACTGGAACAGGTTGCCTAGGGAAGTTGTTGATGCCCCATCCCTGGAAGTGTTTAAGGCCAGGCTGGATGGGGCTTGGAGCAACCTGCTCTAGGGAGAGGTGTCCCTGCCCATGGCAGGAGGATTGGAACTTGATGATCTTTGAGGACCTTTCTAACTCTGATCATTCTATGATTCTAATTTGCCATAATTTTGATCTTTCTAGCCATCCCTAGAAGTATTGGGGATGAGATAAAGACATGAGAGCAGTTTGGCTGTATTTAATGACTTTAATATCACAGCACTGCTTAGAAAGGCTTTGTAACCACCTTTAAATCAAATCAGTTCCCTCCCCTCTTTTATAAAAGCCATTCTGGAAGGAAAATTAAAAACCTTTCACGCTCTGCTCCCTCAAGGGGGCTGTTTGGGTGACTTTTGGACATGCTGTGGCTCCCTCGGGACCCTTCCTCCATTCTTTCAGGTCCCCGTGAACTTCCTCCCATCTATGGCAGAAAAAAAAAGGGTAAGTTGAAGATGGAATAAATGGGCGAAGAAAGTCCTGTGTGAAGCTTTGACTCATTTGACTCTGTTTATCCACCGCTCCTGGGAGACGGGGGAACTTGGGGGGAAGCGGAGGAGTTTAGGAAGTTTGCAAACTGAGTGCTTGTGTTGTTTCTGGCACCAAATTACCCGTCATGTGTGTCCCTTCACAATGCCATTGACCTCCTCTGGTGAGGCTGGGAGACCGTCGGGAGTGATCAGCTCCAGCCCATCCCTGAAGGATGACTTGGGCAGTTGATCCCAGCAGCAGCAAGGCTTGGATGGCCTGGAGGAGCCATGAGGAAGGTAGGGGAGGATCCAGGTATGCAGAATAAATCTGATAAATGTGGGTTAAAATGCTAGAGAGAGCTGCTAGTGAAATGGGAAATGGCTTTATCTCCCATGGGTGCTGAGAGCTGCAGGATGGCTCCCTTGGAGGAATCATAGAATTAATTGCCCAGGTTGGAGGGGACCTTTCAGATCCTCAAGTCCATCAACCCAGCGCTGCCCAAACCCCCACTAACTCCCGTCCCTCAGCACCACGTCTGCCCGGCTGTTAAATAACCTCCAGGGATGGTGACTCCACCATGGGCAGCCTCTTCCAAAGCTTGACAACTCTTCTGGGGAAGAAATTTTTCCTTGATATTCATTCTGAATTTCACCTGGTGCAACTTGAGGCTGTTTCCTCTTGTCCCATCACCTGTTCCTTGGGGGAAGAGACTGAAGCCCTCCTTTCAGGGAGTTGTAGAGAGTAACAGACCAGAATGCTGACAGAAGGTACCAGAATACCCCATTGTCTGAGTTGGGCTGGAATGGAAAAGTAATAATGAAAGTACCCAATTATCTCGGGTCCCGTAAGCAAGCATTTAGGGAGACCCTTTGAGCTCTCCAGGATGTCCGTGGGCAGTGGCCAGCATCTCCCCTGAGTCAGGAGACACTCAGGTTGACACCTTGAGGATCGAAAGGCCAGGGAAATTCAATCATTCAATTATTTTATTAAATCACTTTGGAAATCCTTAAATTGTTTAATGATTAAGTGCTGCTAAAATTCAACCTCTTAATCTACCGCAAATCCTTAATAAATCTTGAATTGCTGCTACATCATAACCGTGTCAAATACGTCCCTCCACGATGCTGGAGCTGCTCTGCTCTCTAAGTGCATCCCAGAGAAGGTGGACAGTGATTTATGATGCTGCAAATACAGGTCTGCTTTGGGAAATCGTTTGGATTTGAGAAAATCAGGGAGCTGTTATGAAAAAGCCAATTTTTCTGCTCCTGTATGGTCAGGATAAACATCCCCATCATTGTGCTTCTTGTTTTGATTGAGCAGAATAGTTAATGTAAATTGAAGTAATTTTTTTACTTGATTGCAAAGTGAAATTGCAAGCAAAAATGTGGACAGGGCTGTTAATTAGTGTGTTGCCCGCAGTAGCAGGTGGGATGGTAGAGCTTCTGGCAACATTTCAAGCATTTACTGTTGATAACATTGATGGCAGCACTAGCAATGAAAGATACTTGATTTTTCTGCTTTCACCAACCAAAAGAAAAAAAAAAGATGGAATAGATCCATGCAAATTAAACAGCAGCAAAAACTAAACTAGACATTAGTGGTTTCAGATACCAGGCTGTACTGGTGAGCTCTCTATCGTAGAGGGAATCAAAGTCAATTTTTAAGCAGCTATTGTATGTTCTGCTTTGAACTGATTATTGTAAATGTCTTATAAAAAGCAGCTGAGCTGCATTTTTCAATTTTATATACAGGCCTTGAAAACCCACTAAGTAGCTGAGTGCCCCTCTGGTTGTATGTTAAACTTACTGTGCGGTGGAGAGAAGGTACAGAATATACCTCAGCTCGTGCAGAAATAATATACAACTAATTTCTTCTGCCATTACCAAGTGGGCTGATGCTGAACAGCAGAGCTGCTGGGTGTTCCACAGGAATTGCTTCTTAGATCCAGGGAAGTGCTACAGATTGCTCTCGTGAGACACTAATTCCTGCAAAATTATGCATAATGGTTTGGTAGCTCAGTGCCTGCAGACTGGATCTTTCTTTCATCTTAACTTTTGGAGTTTCTTCCCTTTGTTTCCAGCTTTTCCTCCTCTTCAGTCTTCAGAGTTTTCCAACTTGCCCCCTTCTCCATACTTAATATTTCCCCCCCCTCGAGGTTTCTTTTCTCTTTGTGGCGCTGTGCAGGAACACAAGGCTTCAATGTTGAAGATCAACACCTGCAAGCCCTCCCATGGTCCATATTTTCAGCGTTGACTAAAATTCCCTTTGTGGAACTCCAGCGTGGGTGTCTGAGGAGTTACTGCACAACCTGGTGAGTTTGCAGAAAAGGCAGACGCTGGCAGTTTTGGTCACGTCCCCAGAAAGCACCCAGGGGAGGAGAGTGAGACAGCGGCTCCTCTGGCTCATCTTGGCTGTGGTGGCTCCTGGGCTGGCCAAGGGTGGCTGGGGGTCTGGAAGTGTTGGCCACGAGTTGTCCTGGTAAAAGATGTTGTATCGTGTACGGCTGCATTAAAGCAAAGAACATCTTCCACGGCAGCTGCAGTGTTGGTGGTTGCAGTAGCACACAGGATCCCCTCACTCCTCCACTTCACAGCACCACAGTGATTGTCCATTGCAAGAACACTGGATAAAAAAGGACATAAACTCAATTTTCAGAGCTGGTACAAACAACTTCTAAATGAATCACACTGAGAAACAAAGGGAAAGAAGTTCATCAGTCACTGCAAACCTGAGCTGGCTGGGTTAGACCACGTCCTGCCCAACTGCACAGCAGCTCCATGGCCACAACCCTGCGGGGCCCAGCTGGGTCCCACAGGAACAGCTCCACACTCCTCTGGCTCAGAACAGGGGCAGAACCCCCTGAACGCACCCAGGCACTCCAGCACCACTGGGCAACTGGGAATATTTAACCCAAAAGCAGTCAGAAGGATGCCTGAGCTATGGATGTGGTCTTGATCCCCAAGCTCCAGCACTCCAGCCCCTGCAGGGAGCAGTGGTACCCGGTAACAGTGTGATCCCCAGGTATCTTCTTAAAGATTCACCTTCTGCAAAAACTAAGTTGTCTTTATTTTGACCCCATCCCTCCCCCCCCCCATTAATAATTAGGATCATTATTTTAAATCTGTGCAGAGACCTTAAGTGATGGCCAAACAGAAGATGCTGCGGTGGGTACCAAAACCAGAGAGGGCATTGCAGTGGTAGGAGAAGGAGATGACACTGGGAGGCACAGGCTACCTTTTAAGAGAATTTTCTTGGAAGCAAGAGATTTTGCTGATGGATTGTGTGATGGAACACTCCGGAAAACATCTCGAACTTTCATGCATTTAAAGCTGTGTGGATTTTCAGTTTAATTTACTCCACAGAAAGTAATATAAATGTAAAGAATGTTTTAATCAACACCCCTTAGCATAAGCGATATGCTAAAAACATTACAAAACATGAAGTATTCAGTTATATCCCAGGGTCCTATAGCTTTTATTCCCCATACAATGAAATGTATGAGTCTGAGAGGTAAAGGTTAAATTATGGATATGTATTCAGCGTTTTAAAAGTCTGAGAAGCTGTCAGGCTCCGTAGTCCCTTTTCCATGAAAGGCTTGTCAGCACGTGTTGCTGAGATCGGTGGGAGATCCGCGCTGCCAACCCCGAGGAGACAAGCAGACGTGTCACGAGCTGAAAGGATAAAGAAGAATAGAACTAGTAGTGGGCTATAAAACCAATAGAACTTGTATTTGTTCCTTTGGCATCGCAGTACCGCTCCAAAACAGAGGCCAACTGTTAACAGAGGCAAAGCCAACTTCATCTTTTGCAGGCTGACAAATGGTCATGTAAGTTACCAAATAACCCAAGAGCTCGGGATTAAACTTCTCCAATTGTTTTCACATGATGCAACTTTAAATCTCTCTTTTGAACGGTATTAAATTTCCTTTCATTCCCATAAACTTCAGAAAAAGTTGCCTGCTCTCACATTTCAGACTGTGACCCAGCTAACTTGCACTTTTCCCCTCTGCTAGTCTGGAGAACAGAATAATGAAATTCAGACAACAGTGACCAAATGTTGCTCCGTAGAACTTTCCTTTTACAAAACAGATGAATACTCCTGGGCTCCAAAACACTGCAGGGAACAAAACTTTCAAACCTTATGGAAATAAAATAGTAAGCCTAGGCGGTGACTTCATCTCCTTTATCAGATCAGAGACATTTTCACTGGAATTGAAATGGATTTCAAAAAGCCTCTCTAAATAGAGCAAAAGAATTAAAAAATCCCACTGAAGCCATTATTGAAATGCTGCTTTAGTTGAAAAACCCCACACCCATGTGAGTGAAAGCTAAATTTCACAGAGCTAAGGAGGGGGAAAAAATCTCTCCATCACCCTCATCATTTACATAGTTCTTGCAGATAGAGGTGTGCTTTTATAAGAGCTAGGAAAAGAAAGATTTTAGCTTTTGTGTTTGTGAGGAAAAGACAATAAGCAAACGTCTTGTGTGCTCTGATCCGGACAAAGGGCTATAGAGAATGCCCACAGACACGCTGTGGGGAGGGCTGGTTGCTGCAAAGGTCTGGAATTTCTCCCTCGAGGTGCTGAGCACTCTGGGATCTCGCAGAAACCCTGACCAAGTCAGTGCACTCAGCATCTTGCCAGATGAGGCCCCGTATTTATGTAACAAGAAATACCCACTGTGCTGCAGAGCTGCTGCTGGGGCGAGTGGAATTGCATTCACTCAAGCCCATTGCAAATTCAGCCACTGGAGTCAAAACAAAAGGAGCCAAAATATATAAATCCAGCAGACGGAGTTTATGGGGGAGCTAAACCAAACATTCAACCTCAAGATTTAGTGCAGCCAACTGATTTGAAGGAAAGGGGGTACCTTACATCAGTTTGTGTCCTAGGGGCACAGTCTCCGCTTTAGTGGCGCGCTAAACTCCCGCTGATGTCAATAAAAGTTTTACATGCAAAATGAGTGGAAAATACGAGATGTTAGATAGTACGATACAAGTCTATAAACCTGAGACCTCAACTCTGCTATCGTGGCTTTTGCCAAGCCCCCGCTAACTGCCATGCAAATTCCATCCACAGATCTCTAGATTGAAAGTCTTAAAGGTGAATTGAAATGTTGTTGGAATAAGAACCTGTTTAAGATGCCAAATCCCTAACAAAATCCCTGGGTAGACCTAGGAGTAAATAAATTGGAAAGGCAAACGCACAGGCCTTCTTATTAACCTGTCAAACCACAAATTCTGGACTCTTTATTTTTTCTCCTGCAAAAATTGTGACATTCTTCTTTCTCTAATGACTAAAGTATTTCACTGCTTGACACCTGGCAACAAAGATGATATTGTGTTTGGAAGGTGGTGAAATCTCCCTTGTTGGTGCTGCTGACTGCCACAGCCCTTCCCGGCAGGGCTGCCTACTGCAAGTTGGGCTGGGGCCACCTGCATACGGGGTGAAGACACGGACTAAGAGAGTTGAGGGTAAGATCAGTTGTTTTCCAAACTAGCGCCTTCTCCTGGAATCAGATTTTTGGAGGATTAGGTTAATTGATCCCTTTTGGATTAAGCAAACAAACTCTACAAGAGGACTCATGGCCCCTTAGAAACGAATGAGGAGTTTCACCTGAAATTACTTGAGATATTTCATAGAATCACAGAATGGTCAGAGTTGGAAGGGACCTTAAAGATCATCAAGTTCCAACCCCCCTGCCGTGGGCAGGGACACCTCTCCCTAGAGCAGGTTGCTCCAAGCCCCATCCATCCTGGCCTTAAACACTTCCAGGGATGGGGCATCAACAACTTCCCTGGGCAACCTGTTCCAGTGCCTCACCACCCTCACAGGAAAGAACATCTTCCTAAGATCTCATCTAAATCTCCCCTCTTCCAATTTAAAACCATATTTAACAAAAGTACAACCCGGTCACGCCTGAACTGAGCTGTCAGTCCATTGCCTTCTTTGCAAGACTCACTTCTGGGGCTAATGAGAAAGTCAGAGATAAAACCATTGCAGCTCTTTCCTCCCAAAGGAAAACTACAAAGCTCAGCATCTGAAATGGAAATAACCAGCCTGTGTGACTCTGGAAGCATCCCTGTCACACGCTTCTCCCGTTGCCTGTCCTGCTCGGTACCATGGCTGGTTGGTAAATTAACACTCTGAAAGTACCGGGAACAATGGATCTAAAACCAAAATGAAATGCTGGGGTACCAACACACAGTTACAAAGAACAAACAAAAAAAGTAATAACAACAACAAAAATAATGCATAATAAGTGGGCCAATATTTGCATATGTTATTAAGTAGCTGCTGGTGTTTGTGCCCCATTCTATCACCCTCACTTTTCCAGAAGGGTAACATTACATGTTATGGAGGTATGTAATTCAAGGATATAAAGAACAGAGTCCTTCTGCTATATATATAAAATTCCAGTGTAATACACATATGAAAGGGAGAGAATTGTGGTCTATTTCAAGGCTTTTCCTTTTATCTTTTCCACAGCCTCCTGCCAATTTTCAAAGTACTCCCAGATCACAGACCGGACTAGATTATCTGAACAAGATCGTGCTGCGCCTCCTGATACTCGCCCTGTCATTCCCCAGGGCTACAACCTGTCCTCCGACCCCTGATGGTGCCCTTTTCCTTCGCTCCCTACGGAGAGCTTGGCCTTTGCTTTCCTCTTCAGGCAAAGAAAAAAATGTCAGCCTGAGCAGGAAACAGAGCTGCTGCAAAGACCAGCACAAACACACCCGCTCCTCAGCCCAACCTGTTGCCTTTGGAGTAAGAATTTCACAGCAGGGGGTGTGTATCCCACCATCTATGGACATACCTTGAGCTACCCCTGAGATCTGCTGTGAAAAGCAGGACAGGAAACATCCCAAGAAGGACCTAAAACAACACATAAAGCACAAGCTGCTGCCTCCCTGGCTCCAGTGTCTTTTCTTACTCCTGATAAAACCACAAATTCCAAAAACAGTCTTAGGGGCTTAACAGTGTTCTGTCACAATCACCAGGTTTATCAGCCACTTCCTCATATAATTATGAACAAAAGGGAAAGATTTTGCTACATGATGGTATAAAGTAAAATTTTTCACATGCTCGTTGGCCAATATCTGTACTTCTTAAACCGTCAGCAACAGACTTTTAAAAGACATATAACTTGCTGGGAAAAACTGCATAGCACGATATACATTTCTCTTGTACATGCCTGTTCTCTATACAGTGGCTGAATTTTTGTAGAGAATTCAGAAAATTTACACTAGTATCTTCCTGTTCTCTTTAAAGAAACATGTTGTTATCTCTATTGCACTCGCTCCTGAAAACCCAGCCGGAAAACAAAGGATGCATCAAGTGAGACAATGTCTTCACACAGGTTGGACAGAATTCCAGCTCTAAAGAGCTGACAGTGTAAGACACGTGTGAATCTACAGTCTTTAAAAAGTACCAGCAATTGTTGTTTCCCAAGTTAGGTCAGCATCTAAAAATCAGCAGTGAGATCAGATTTCCAGGTGGTCTTTCTGTGGATGCACAGATTCCAGGGATCCACAGGCACTTCCAACCTCATCTCCATGTTCCACTCTGGAAGCCTGCAGAGCTTGCTGTAATCCTCGCTGAAATTCAAATGGGCAAAGGATGATTGAAATGGCCTCAAATGATTGAGTGAAAAAAAATCTGGTATGGATTAATAGGAGCATTAGTGAAAGATGGAAAGGAAAACAAGGATTCTTTTATAATGTGACATGATACTTAAGAACACCCATTGTCAGGGACTACAAATGTGTAATGTTTCTTCTCTATTTTGCTGTACTTCTGACACTATTCTCTTACAATATTTTGCTTATCATCATCTTGTGAGGTTTATTGTACTTACAAATCATTCCCAGACAGTCAGCTTCTCTGCTATCTTTTCATTAAAAAAAAAAAAAAGAAAAAAGAATAAAAAAAGTTTTGTGTGTAATACATTTTCCCTGCGGGAACTAATTCCACAAAGATATTGACTACAAGCCTTTCCTTGTTTTAAAATATGTAGACATGCATCAAACAGTGGATTCTTCTCCCCAAAGTCACCTTCTGAAGCTTTATCTGTGCATTGCATCTCTGAAGCCTCCTGCAGACCATGTAGAAGAAACTCTCTCTAATTTGTCCTCCCAAGCCAGTGCTTATCCTTACCTCGACTACTTTTTGCTGTCAGATCATTATGAATACTCTGCGCTATTCGTTTGACGGCGTTTCGGGCTGTGTCCACTCTAGTTCCTTTGTTTAATGTATTTTTAGTTTTTCCACTGTGCTATGACAGACTGCAGCATGTTAAAGAAAAAGTAGGGAGAATATTTGTATTGATTTCAAAATGCTGCAGATTGAGAGCAGATGTACCATGTATTCCCCAAACGTATGGTTTAGCTTTCATTGCTGTGCTGTGCTGAGCAGTCTTCAAGCCAGGAAGTGATTTATATTTGCTAATTGCATGCACTTTGGTAGATCTGCAGCTAAAAATAAGTGGTTTGTTTTTTAATTATAAATGATTTATCCTTTCGCACTGCATGTATCTAACACTTAGAGGCTAATTCAAGACTTGGGGAATTTGCATTTAGTTTCCCAATCGGCCATCAACTTCTCTTTTACCCTTGGTGGGTTCTCTTTTACGCTATGACTTGTCCCCATGCCCAGCTCAGAGGTATCTGGACCTCAGGGACATCTTCCTTCATTACACGACAGAGAAATTAAGGAAACACTTTTGTGTTACAGCTGAACAAGTTGCTGCCAAAAGCAGTGGTTCAGCTGTCCCTATCCCACCCCTGGACACCCCCAAAAACTCACCTTTGCTGGATGTGACACCCTGGCTGACCCAGCTGGCTGATCTGGAGGAACATTGCTCTTCTCTCTCATCAGAAGGTCAGTTTTTCCATGGGACCAGTTGGCTGAAGGCACTTGGCTGGCTGAACATACAGGAAACAAAAGATATATATATATTTTTTTTACAGCTGGCAGCTTGCTGTTAGATCAGCTGAGAAGTGACTTGAAATGTCACCTGAAAGAGAGGGTCAGGGCAGGCAAGCCTAGGCTGGTGCTGCAGAAATCCTACCCCAGCTGCACGGCCTGACCTTCTCACTGGCATGAGCTCTGTATTCCTCTATGGAGATGACAAGTGTCAGAACCCTGAGGGCACTCATAGTTCTGAATGACTGACCAGCCTCATCTGGGGCCTCCAACCCCACCCGTGCCCAGGGGCTCTGTTTAAGCTCAGTCCTGGCCACCTCTTAGCTCCTGCCTGAGCTGTGTTGGAAGGCCAGCAGTCTGTGACTCCAATGCCCCCGTGCCTGGCTGTGGGCACTCTTGGCCTGGATGGTGGCCTGAATTTTTGACCCCAGACCTGTCTCATGCTTGAGGACCTGCCTGGCAATCACTGGGCTGTGTCCTACTGTCCTTTGCTGGAAGGGACCTTGCCCCGGGGTTGATTTCTCAGCTTGATCTCAGACCTGCCTCACCATCATGAACTCTCCTGATGATCCAGACTCTTGGTTGGACCTGGGGCTGCCTTGCTCACCTTGGCTGGGGGGGTTGGGGGACAGGCTGTCGCTGGTGAGACCCTTGTTCTTCTGGCTGTAGTGTCCGCGTCCCTTAAGGACCAAAGAGCATCTGCTGTGTCCTGGGGAAAAGGTACCTCAACTGGTAGTTAAGGACCTAAACCTTTCTACTCAGAGGTAACTATCTCTCAGCTTACCTCTTGAACCATCTCAGCTCCTGGTTCTTTGTGTTAGAAAGAACATGCAGGACTGGGAAGACCACGTCCCTTCCAACCTTGATCTGAATCAGCTCTGGCTGGTATGGAGGGGTTTGGCTTCATGGTGGGTTTGAGCTGGCCAAAGCTCATGCTGCTGCTGAAAGGGCATGTCCAGGGTGGCTCTACAACTGCTGGAGATGACACAAAGAATGTGTGAGGGAAGGTATGATTGGGAAAGACAGGGAGGTGGCAGCATGGCTGCATTTTCACTAGGAAGTGGATAATCATGTCATTGTACTCCTTGGTCTGAGGAGGAATGTGTGTATCTGCGAGGAGGAGGTGGTTTCAGACCTCAAGTCTCTTTCCCGAACACGCAGACAGATGCTTATCTGGGTTTGTTCCTCCTCTCCAGTCTCTGTTAGTGTCTGACAAGAAATACAAGATTCATATGGCAGAAAGCAAGCCTAAGAGGGGTGGGATCTGATCTAGCAGGAAGCGAGGAGGAAATTCCTTTAATCTTGTCCTTGTTTCCACTCTGCTTATGAACTTTTTTATTAAACGGTTGCTGACTTTTGAAACCCTAAACCTAATCTAAGCATCCCAGGAATGTGATCATTCTCCTGAATGGGAAGTAGTTATCACTCCTTGACCAGCTTTGGGGGTGTCCTTCAACTCAAAATGGTGTTATCCATTGCCCAATCTGCCGGACCAGGGCCACAGCTGTGAGATAATGTATGGGAATTGGGAACTGCAACCCTTCTGCCCACAAAGCTTGGCTTCCCAGCGTGAGGGCAAAAGACCGTTTAGGGTCTGGCTGTGGGCATTGTGTCACGGGTTGATTGAACCCCTGTCCTGAGGCCACGTGTAGGAAGTTCCTGGGGACAGTCCCCAGCCTGGGGTGAGACCTGATGGGCAACGGAGGAAGGAGAGCTGGAGTCCAATGCTGCTCTTGGCACTGAGGATCTCAGGCAGTAGCTAAACTTGACTCCTTTTCAGGTAGGCTTCTTATTTTTTTATATAAAGGCTAAATTAAGAGAAATGAGTATATTATATATTGATTTCACTGAGGCAGAGATGGCTGAACAATGATTCCTAAGATTCAAACTGGACTTCTGAGAGCCTGACTGACAGGAAGAGTAGGAGAGATAAACTAAACTGGAAATATTGTGAGGGGAAAATTAACAGCTATTGACCACCACCTCCTGTATGAAGAACAGCTGAGAAACCACATTTCCACACTGCTAGTTCTCAGTTTCTTCACTTTTAACACAAACGGTCTAAAAAGCAGAACACTAGAACTCTTCCTCAGTGAAGTCTGCCAACAAGGTATCCCAGCTCTTGTGCATGATAGGGGAAGATCAGGAAAAGACCTAGGAAGATCAGGAATGGAAGTAGAAAGTAACAAAACCAGACTCTGGTTTTCCACTGGAAAAGTTGTTTTCTATACCCAGTGTAATAATCCCACAGATAACATTTACTGTATGTGCAGAAGGCCCTTGGGAAACAAAGACATGGGGTGCTGGTAAACCTAACTGGTGCCTTCGTAGAACGGTTTGGGTTGGAAGGGACCTTAAAGACCATCTAGTTCCCACCCCCTACCCTGGGCAGGGACACCTCCCACCAGCCCAGGTTGCTCCAAGCCCCATCCAGCCTGGCCTTGAACCCCTCCAGGGATGGGACAACCTGGGCCAGGATCTCACCACCCTCACAGCCAAGAAGTTCTTCCCCAGATCTCATCTCCATCTCTCCTCTTTCAGTGTCAAACCCTTCCCCCTCATCCTATGGCTCCCCTCCCTAATGAAGAGTCCCTCCAGAGCTTTCCTGGAGCCCCCTGAGGTGCTGGAAGGGGCTGGAAGGTCTTCCTAGAACCTTCTTCAGGCTGAACCCCCCCAGCTCTCTCAGCCTGGAGCCCTCAGGCCACCTCCATGGCCTCCTCTAGCCCCTCTCCAGCAGGCCCACACTCTTATTTTTCATAAATCCACCTGCTCCGAGAGGCCTGTGAGGAAGATCACCTCAGGCACAGGCGGGCACGGTGGCCGTAGCCACCCCTCCATAGGCCTCCATGCTGAGGCGGGGGCAAAATGGCGCCGGGCGCGGCGAGCGCCCCCCTGCGGTGCGGTGCGCGGTGGGAAGGGCCAGTGCAGGGCGGTAGGGGGCGCTGCGGGGCCGGTGCGTGAGGGGAGCGGGCGGAAAGTGACAAGTGAGGGGGCTTGAGGCCGCCCCGCTCTCCCTTCCCCGCCCGCCGANGAGTCCCGGTTCTGAGGGGGAGGGTCCCGGGAGGAGTCCCGGTTCTGACGGGGGGAGAATCCCGGGAGAAGTCCTTGTTCTGAGGGGCAGAATCCCGGTTCTGAGCTGGGGGTCCCGGGGGGAGTCCCGGTTCTGAGGGGGAGGGTCCCGGGAGGAGTCCCGGTTCTGAGGGGGGGACCTCGGTGTGGGGTCGGGGCCGGCCCTGAGGGGCGATGGGAGCTGTGAGGAGCGATGGGGGCCAGCCGCCGC
>VXBW01007874.1:0-43226 GCA_013400375.1 Thinocorus orbignyianus | reverse complement strand
TCCGAGTTTTATATTCGGTCTGTGCTTAATTGCTCCGTAAAAAAAAAGCCCTTCCAAGCGTACGGTGGAGTTACGGGCGAAGTGTAAGCGTTCCCCGGCGACCCCGCTCCCGATAGCTGATTTATGGCTCCCGGGGTGGCGTTATCGGCCGTGACTTTCTCCTCTTACCTCCAGCTTTTGGGGGATGCTTTGCCATCTCATCCATCCCCCTTGTAGGCTTCCAAGAAGTTGTTGCTTTTATTATTATTATACATTTATTATTTTTTAAAAAACAATAACCTTAAAGCCTTTTGGATTTAATTTTAACAAGCAATATTTATTTCGCCATCCCTCTGGTTTATTAGGGGTTTTGATTTCAGCCTCTTGCCAATGATTTACCTTAAAGGGACCTGGGTGGAATTAGGCAAGGAGGATTCATTCCCCAGGCCAAGTCAGTCAAAAGCCAGCAGCGCTTTTGGATGCCTGCGTGAGAATTTGGGTTGGAGGTGGATATTCGTGAATCCCCGTCTCCTTGAAGGTGTTTTGTGGTGGGTACTTAAATCACAAGCTCCTTCTGCAAAGTCCTGGTGGATAATACGGCCGTGTTTAGTATTTGAAGAAGGGTGGAAAGCTGATGGGTTTCAATACGTAACACTTCAACTGAAAAAGCTGTGATTTAAAAACCTCTAAGCCAGGTTGCTTACTGGTGAGATAACTGCCTTTAAAAAAAAATTTGGTTGTAATTAATGGATAGAACCCTCCTGTTGTGTGCCTCTGCCTTGTTTCAGTGTGTCTCTCATGGTGCCGTTACCTGAGGCTGTGTCTTAGGTGCTGGATGTGCTGGAATAACTTCCAGATATCGCAGTGCCACTCGGTTGGGTGCAGGCGTCTCCTGGTGCAGCCTCAATGGCTGGATGATGTTCTGGCTCAGGGAGGGAAATCTCTGTGACATCTCAATGGGAAAAATGTCAAATGTTGTTTTCTAGTGTCTCCAGGGAATGCTGTATGCGCTTAACAAATAGCTGTGCTTTTAAAAGGGGAGCTGGAGAGAAGACAGGCCATCTTTTTTTCCCGGTTTTCAGATAATTTCGAAACTTTAGGCTTAGAATAAGAAACTTTGTGGGGTTGAAAGAGCCTGGAGGGGAAAAGAACACCGTGAACATGGGAAAGCAACTGATCACATTGGGTCCAAAACTGGCCGTTTTTTATTTACTGTGAATTCTGCTGGGGAAGTATCTTTCATTATATGAATTCACCTTTCTGTAGGACTATTAATATAGTTATTATGCACAATTACTTTTTTCAGTGAAATATTTCCTGTATTTTAACTGATATCTTTGGCAAAAGCTTACAGTGTTGACTCATGGGCAGATCAAGTGGTTTATTTATTTTTTTTTATAGATAGACATCTGTCACCTATGTTACACCCACATACTACATTTTCCCCCAAACTTGTTAAGGATCTTTGTTTTGTAGACGAGAACCTGAACATCTAATGCTCTAATTAAACAAATAAACCCCCTATTATAAAGATATTATTTAAGATGACTGTAGTGTCTGAGTGAATAGACGTTGCTCTATCAAAAACCCAACCAACCATACACAACCCTTCAATCCCTCTACTTTTACCCTCACATTTTTTGAAAAGCTAGAATAAATAATAAGTACTAAGTAAGTAAAAGCCCTTTTTCTTGCTGGGCTTGTCAAATAAGGGCTGCAGTGGAAGTCCATCCCTGGACTAGTAGCCTAACTTCTACTACCAGAAAAAATGGGCTGGGAGTCCAAGATCTGATGGTCTCACACAAAGAGAATATTGAAGGGTATTTTGGGCTGTCAGTTCCCTGAGGTCCAGAAGAATCAGAGCCTCATTGTGCTGTGCTTGGTCCAAACATCTGTGAAGAAGACATGACTCTCACTCCAGAGACTTCCCAGTTTGACACGCTGATCCAGTAAACGTACACAGATGTGCACAAACGGCCTGGTGCGAGTAAGGCTGATGCAGCTCAGTAGGACCAAGTCAGATGTGTGTCTGCTTGGAGGCCAGGAACCTGCACAGCTATTGTCACATCTCTCTCAGGGGCGTTGTTATTATCAAGTCGTCCTTTAAGTTGAGATAACTGTCAAGTGACCAAAATTCTTTCTCTCTCTTGCCTTCCAACAGCTCTTGTTTTGCCTTTTCCTCTTCACTTTTTCTCCCCCTGTCTCCTGCTGCTTCCTTTTTGTCAGCGACCTTTCCTTGTAGGGAGCAAAACAAAACAAAAAGCGCATTTTCCTTTGGACATTCATGCTGACTTTAACGCATGCTCTTCCCAAGGGTGCTCTCAGGCTGGCCCAAGCATTCTGAGTAAAACCACAAAGTTAATGCAAATGTAAGTAACAGAAACTCTCTAGCTTGGATATTTTTTCATTCTTTGCACTATCTGACTGTGGATATTACCACTTCAGCTTTATTATTCTTCTTCTGTATCGTGTAATTTTGTGAGGAGTTACAATGAAATAAGCGTGAAGAGTATAAAAGCATTTTAAAAGCATATGGTAAAACGGCAGATCTCTAGATTGTGTTTTAAATTATAGGGGGTACTGTTGGTTTCCTTGAAAGTTGCCTCCTGTGAGGTAAAGTTCCACAGCTCTTGATTAGTCCCTGTAATACCCCAGTGGTTAATTGTTTCATCCATAGGCCAACAGGCTTCTATTTCAGCCGGGATCCACTTAGGAGTTTACAAACAAACAAAATGCTTGTGTTGTCATCAGGCTGTAAGAGGATGAGAGAAGATGTCACTGTTTGACTTACCATGATTGTAGTCTCGTGTTTCTTGACAAAAGTTGCTCGAAAAATCAGCAAATTATCTTCAGGACATCATTTCTTTGCTTGGATAATTAACATCTGCTGAAACTACTCTGTTGGTTATGTACCCACAGGATCTTTAAGTTAAAGCATTGCAAGTGGGGTTGGGCAGGGGAACATTTTAAAGCTTGTGTATGGATTTTAAATACAAATATGTAAATCTAGGCAAAAAGAGAGAAGGGGAAAAAAAAAAAAGAGCTTCCCTGAGGTGTGACACAAGATACCACTCTTTGGAAACACATGTAGAAATGCAGCTGTCTTCTGAGACTCTAGAGAGCACCTCAGAGTTGAAAACTCTTGAAAAAACCCTTCTCTAACTAAATGCAGCTGCTTTCCACACAGCAATTGTTCTGCAAGTGAGAAATGTCTAGAAAGTTAACTAATACAAAATAAAAAGCGCAAAAAAATTTTCAGTCTCCAAGCCCTGGGAAAAAAATCTCAGTCAATCCTCAACTGCAAATTTTACGATCATGCAATTGTGCCTGTTTTTTGAAATTCTGTGTCTTAAGAAACATTTTTTCAAGTAACCTGGTAGATGTAAGCTGCAGTTGTTTTCAGCTGTGAAGTTCTGGGTTGTATTTGCTGTTTCTGTGGGATGTTGTTCTTGTCTTGCTGTAGGCATCCAGGTGCTGGTGAAGTTCCTCCCTGAACCAGAAAAACACGGGGTTTTGGCACAGCTGGCATGTCTCACACCCAGCCGGGCGGAGGTGGAGGTGTGACAATGATAATGCAGCTTGTGACAGTGACTCCCACATATTGAAGCACTTAAATGAGTGTCAGATGAAGTTATTTTATTGTTAAGACGCTGTCTTTGATTCAAGTTTCCACTTTTCAAAGTTCGCGAACTGGAGCTGTTGTCTTATAGTATTCTCTTGGGCTTGGAAGCAGAGGGAAGGTTTATATGAAATCTGAATCTGGTTTTGTGGTAGGAAGCAGCAGTTTCCAGTGGTCAGCACTGGGAGAGCTGGGGAACTGACTCCCTAAAGCAGAGGTTAAAGAAATTTTGGGTTGATTTTGACTTGGACAGCAGTGGAATGGTGAAGTGTCTTTATGGGGCTTCTTCTACCTTGGTTTCTTTTTCATTCTAATTGTGGATATACTGAAAGTCAATGAATCTGCCTATTTTTAAATGAAACAATAGTGAAATGAATAAATTTCAGAATCATATGGGGTTGGAAGGGACCTCTGGAGATCATCCAGTCCAGCCCCCTGCCAGAGCAGGTCCCACAGGAACGTGTCCAGGCAGGGTTTGAATGTCTCCAGTGATGGAGACTCCACCCCCTCTCTGGGCAGCCTCTTCCAGGGCTCTGATACCCTCAAAGTGAAGAAGTTCCTCTTCATGTTAAGATGGAACTTCTTATGTCCAAGTTTGTGCCCGTTCCCTCTTGTCCTGTCCCTGGGCATCACTGAAAAAAGCCTGGCCCCATCCTCCTGACACCCATTCTTTAAGTATTTCTAGGTGTTGATCGTGAGACAATTGTCTGTGAAATGAGAACAGTTGTTTGTGATTCCTTGGGCATGATGACAAAATACTGGTGTTAGCTGAAGGATGTTTCTGTAGGTTTGGTGGTTGCAGTTTTAAGTGCTTTATGATGAGCAAAGAGCGCTCTGAAATTCCTGAAATGTTACATTTGGTGTAAAATTTCATTTGGTCGGGTGCTGCAGAAGAAGTTGTAATTTTTTCTGGCTCTTTACAAGCAGAGTCACTGCCCCCAACCTTGCCAGGAATGTGGTGTATGAGAAGCTTGGTCATTTTTAATGTCTTTTAATTGGGTTAAAATGACAAAACGAATAGAAGGGCTATGAAGTTTGTGAAGGTGAAAAAAAGGAAGGATTTCAGCTTAAATAGATACCACTAGTGTGTTAGGTAGTAATAAAACTCTAAGTATTATCATTATTTAATAGTAAAGTTCTTGTGGGTCCTCTTGGGAATATAATGTAAATGAAAAGAACTTGTGTATATTTGGAATCTGATGCGATGGGATATTGAAAATGGTGCTCCGCCAAAGTCAGAGAGCTTGGGAAAAAGAAGTAGCTTTAGAAAGGAACCCTTTGGTGAGGGAAAGCAATAGTGTAGGCTTCTCAGTGTACTTCCATGCCAGCATCCCATAGTGAGGAAGATTGCTTTCTAGGATCTCCTCCTGGAGTGGAGACATGGGAGTGCCACTGTTTCCAAGTAAATCTGCTGAGCGGTAGATGGAAGGAAATGGCAAGTGACATGTGAAATGAATCCTACGGTGTGTATTCCTGGGATGGACACAATTTTGGAGGATGGTTAGTTAGATATGATTCCAGAAAAAATAATGTGGAGTGGTCACCAACAGGAAGAGAAAGCCACATCACTGCTGTTGCGGAGGAGCCGAGGGGTGTAAATTAATTGTGTGGCCAGTGCTGTGTGTCTGCGGTGTGTGTGCAGTGCAGGGCTTTTTCTGATGTATGTCAGCAAGTTATTAGCTGAGGTTCATGCTGAAGGCATGAAAAGGGCTCTAAAGCAGAAGAAATCCTAGGTCAAACCTGCTTTGTTACTTCTACCAAGGTCTGTGGGGTAATTGTACTCGATATCCTCTTTTTAACAAATTCCCTGCACAGAGGCTCTGGTTGTGTTTGGTCAGTGAGGTGCTACAGAGCACAAGGGATTGAAGAACAGCAACAAAAAAGGGAGTCTCTTGCAGGAAGTATCCTGTATCGCTGATGTTGGCAAGGTCTGGGCAGCCTGTCCCTGTGCTCTGGATCTGGACAATTGCGTGCTGGTCCAGGCATGGCTTAACCCAGCCGGAGCTTTCTGTTGTTGTGTGGGAGGCAAGAAGCCTGAGTGTCCTCCTGAGGATGTCCAAGGGAAAGGAGATCTCAGGGGAGATGAAAAAAAATAAAAAATATAAAATAAATTGAGGCAAGTCACTATACATAGGGGCAGGACACACTCCTCCTAAAGAGCTCCAGCAAAAGTGCTGGTAACTTTGTGCAGATGTTGTGTGTTTTTTATAACTGCTGCTGATGCCCTGTTCTGCCTTGTGCTGTGCTTTCACTCAGTAACAGATACTTGGTACTAGGTTTATGGTAGGACTCAGCCATGCCAGTATGTGATGATAAAGTTTCGTAACTGGGTGAGTTCTTGAGAAAGCAGTTAGCAGAGGCCCTGGTGGAAACCTGCATTTTATTAAAAGTTGTGCTTTGTTTTGTTTTTTTTCTCCAAACTGGCCAGGTCATATGTTGAAACTGATACCTCAGGATGGCTTCCTGTGACCTCCTGCTCCTTTCCTCTGAGCTGTGCCTACTCCTGTCCTATTCCCAGATGCTCTGCTCCATCTGCAGCAGAGGTCTGAACATCTGCTCTATGCGGATCTGGGAAAGAGACGGGGTGGTGAAGCTCTGTGTCGGAGCACAGCAGCAGGCCATGGGAAATTGAAAGATCAGAGATAAGCAAGGAAAAAATGTTCGGCAACTTTATAACTTCATCACACATTCCCTCCACAGACAGGAGATATATGGGGATATGCTTTTCTTACCCTCTTAACTTGAGATGATCTTTGGAAGGATACGCACTTCCAGATTCACAGTGTGAGAGCTCCTCCTGAGAGATAAGCTACTTTGTCCTCCTCTGGAGGAGGTGGCACAGTCCCTCCTGAAGATGCTAAACCACGCTTTAAAGGATCAATGGTGTAAGGGTGATGTCCTGCCTGAGACTGTCCATGCTGTGGGTGGTTGATACAGAACATAATAACACATAACTTTCAGAGAAATTGTGTGCTTTGATGCTGAGAATATGTATTTGTGGAGAAAAGTTTTGTTTTCTTTCTGTTGAATTCAGTTTCGGTAATTCTGTCCTCGAAGATCAGTGTGATTGTGTACACAGAGTGGTCTCTAGGAGAAGCCAGAAGCTTGGCCAGATGGTGTTAGAACTAAGATTAGATCCTTTTTTGACCAGTTGAAGTCCTCTTTGCAAAACTGCTGTTACCTCCTTGTCCTCTTCCACTCTCACCTGTGACACCTCCGTAGAGTTGCTGTGGATCTGGGCGCTGTGGAGTCTGCCCTGTATTTACAGCAGCTTTTGCCTCTCCCAGTTTTTCCTGTAAGAGGTCAGTTATCGGAGTTGAACATCTCTTCTCCAAAATTAACTTGGCTTCGAATAAAAGGAAGTATCTTTGTAATTGTTTTGTTTACTCTGGAATATTTGATGTGCTGTGTAAGTAACAAGCATTCGGTACGCTTTAGTTTTTATTTTATATGTTAATTATTCATTCCATATGTTTTGATTTTTTAAAAACTACATTATCTCTGCAAACCTAGTGAAAATTTGTAGCATGATGGAGACATCTCTTTTTCTCCAGGACAAGCGGAGTGTAGAGAGCACCACGTTGAGCTTTCAGTGTGTTTCAGTCTGAGTGACAAGAGGTCATTTAATTCCCAGTCGATTGTCAGAGAAATGGGATTTATGTCATTAAATGCTTTCAAAAGGTCACAGAATAACACTTGGTGGATCTTTTCTTCTGACCATTGACTTATTGTTCTAGTGTCTTGAATTATTTTCTCTTGCTACATTTAGAATCCTTCTCCAAATGAAAAAAAAAATAGTAAAAAACTGGTTACCAGTTCTGATTTATGTGCCCTTTGCTTTTTTAAGAAGAGTAGAAGCCCAGAGCTCCCCTGAGAGCTGAGTAGCCCTGGAGGGCTGGTACCATCCCAGAACTGAGGAGCTGGCAGCAAGAGGGAAGCTGGTAATTAGAAATGAAAATGTGGTAGTTTAGAAGTAACTATCAGCCAATGATTTAATCTGAATTTCCAAATGGGTTCTTCTTTTGTTCAGGCCCTGTCTGGGCATTGGGTGCATTTTGCTACTGCTGGGCAGGAGATTTGCATGGGCTCTAATTAGTGGGATGTCAGCGCTGGCTGGTGTGAAGCTGGCCTGCTTTGAGCTGCTGTGGATGCTCATGAGATTTGAGCCTCCTCATCAATTCCCTTTTTAATGTCTGGGGCAACTCAGTGGCGTTGCTGATGCTTTTTCCAGCTCTGAATGCTCCAGAGTTGGAGTTTAAGAGTTTGGTCCCTTTGCCTGGTAGGATTGACTCGGGAATGCTGGCACCTTTGAGGGTGAAACACTTTGTGTCCTCGATAGGACATCTCTGAACTGAGGCCTCCTTGCTTCTAAATTCACTTTTCTTGGCAGCCCATCAGAGCCCAAGTCTGGCAACCTTTGTAAGTGAAATGCAACAAGCCTCACTTATTTTAGCCATTGGTCTGTCACTGTGTTTTTAATTTACTGTAATTTAATAACTGACACAATGCTGGAATAAATAAATGGGCTGTGAACATTCTCATAGATGTTGGAAGTCCAGATCAGGGAAAGATTTAGCTTTTAATTAGCACTGTCCGTGAGATTTATTGTTAAAATTGTATCCTTTTAAATAAGTAAATCTGAAGTTGAGTAAGAGATGAATAATTGAAACCTGGTGTGGGATAACAGGCTGTGTTCTCCAGCGTGCAGTGGTGGAGCACGGTGCCTTCCCCAGCAGGGCGAGCCAAGGCCCGTTGGAGCTCTGGACTCTGTTTCTTGTAAGTTATGGGTCATTCCACTGCTGGGCCATAAGTTGGATGTTGTCATTCTTTGTCCTCTCCCTTTGTTTTTCCTGTGTACGATATGTTGCTGTATTTTGACAAACACATGTTCTTCATGACACATGCAGTATTTTGCATGCCCATAAACTAGATTTTTAATGCAGCAAAGAGCTGTAGGAAGGTCCTCGGATGTCCAGCTAACAAGAACTGTTGAAGGGATTTTGCTTCTTTTAGCCACCTACTGCTGTGTAGACTCTCCAAAAAGAGACCCAGGTGAGGGAAGAATCTGTAAAGGCATCCTCTTGCTGTACAGGAATCTTAATCGTTAGCCAAATTCTAATTCATCAGGGATCAAAAGAAGATGTTCTCCTGATTTTCATCCATTCTGTAGGGGTAGATGATACCTCGTTTGCCACTTTTCCTTTGAGAGTCAGTTTGAAGGATGTGATTTATGTTCTTACATTCTGGTCTTGTGATTTTTAAATTTTTTTTTTTTTTAAAACACACATCTTTTAAATCCTGCTGAGTATTCCTGACTCTTACAAATGGTTGTGTCATGAAGCCTGAGCAGCAGCAAAAGGCTTGCAAAACTAGAGAATATTTTGTGTGCAGATATTTGACGTTCCATAGGGACTCCTTTTAAGATCTTTGGTCTCCTACTTTTCACAGCAGCAAATTCTGATATGAGGAGCTCTGTGACCAACTCTCTTTTCATTTCAGGCTGAAAATGTGAAGGGAATGTCAGGCTGATTTGCTCTTGGTTTATTTTGTTGATTGTACTATTCAGGGCAAGACAGATTAGGCTGGGCGTTAAGCTAACTGTCCCATTCCATTTATTCCAGAACTGGTTTTAATGGGGAGCCAGATGTGGAAGTGGTCACGCTTGTCCCTCTGGTTTCAAAATCTGTTTAGCTGTGGGGGTCCTAATAGTTCTGGGAACGTTCTTTGATCTGTCTTGAAAATTTTAAAAGCTGATAGTTGATATTGGGGGAAGGGGAAAAGATCTTACCCGTGTTATACCAGGTAAAGTTAATTTTCGGAGAATTTGTTTAAAAAAGAGAAACTACCTGCAAACTCACTGGTTTTCCTGGTCATAAAGTAATATAATCTCTTGTGTGAGGGCTACAGGTGGAAGAGGCTCCTATAAATGTGGGACCTTTACAAGGATTTTGGGGAACTCAAATATCTCAGATTGCTCTGTCATCGTTCATGCGGCCTCTTCAATTCTCTTGTTTGAGGCCATTGTGAAGACTCTGGTTTTGGGGCTCTGAAGCACTGGGTGAATTTTTTGGCCTCCACTACTTTTATCACAGAGTACTCCTGGTATAATGGTCCCATCTAGCTTTAAAAATTCTTGGGCAGCTCTAAGAACAGTCCCTTTTTTCAAGAAGAAAAGTATCTTCACTGGCATGGGTTGTCCTGTTGTGGCAGTGAATGGCTGAAGCTGTTGCCTTGGGCATCAGAGACCATCCATCAAGGGTCATGGCAGGGGCAGGAACACTCATGGTTTTGTACATTAGGGTTTTTTGTTGTTTTATTTTATTTTTTTCCCCCTGTCAACTCTACAGCAATCCCCTACCCAAACCCTGTAATTGTCGGATGTTCTGTTACGCTCTTTCCCCCCTGCCAGTTATTATCTCCTGAGATTATCAAAGGTAACTTCACATGGACTAATTGTAATAACTGAAAAGGCCTGAGGGGAAGAATTCTGTCTCGACGTTGCAAGTAGGGGATTAAGCGTGTGTGTATCCAGTGTCATTCTCTGAGAGGTGTCTATGTACATACCTGTCAGAAGACCTGTAAAATCATTTGAAATATTGCAAAGGATAGCTCTGTGGTGACATGGAGGCTCAACTTTCTTTTGCTTTTGTTGCATTATCCCATTGAAGCTAATTTTACACGCTTTTTTTTTTTGTTTCCCCTCCCCTTGCCTATATAAGCTGGTGTCAGGCTCCTTGAGGAGGCACTTAGGATCTTCAAGGATTATTGTGCTAATTTAGCTTTCATTTCATCAGGTATCAAGGCTTGAGATTATCCAGCTATTTGTTACTTCACTGTAAATTACTGACACCAGAGGTGGTTGGTGGTTACGGTGAGATTGACTGAGGGTGCAGGGAGGAAATACTAGGTTTTGAACTCTACTTGCTTTGCTGTCTTTAAGATCCTACAAGTGGTTGTGATCCTCCAGGGCTCAGTCTTTCAGTAATGCTGATTAAAATAGTCAATCAGATTTTCTGCCAGAGTCCTTTAAAGAATACACCTAATATGTCTTTTAGGAAATTTAGTGGGTGATTACTTTCAGTCAGCTGATGTATTTCCCGTAAAAAAGAATGCCTGCTGTGCCGGGCTTGTGATCATAGAATCATAGAATGGTCAGAGTTGGAAGNCCTTTCCATGTTGAGGACTCCAGAACTGAACACAGTGATGGGAAGTGCTGTTGTGTCAGGAATAACGGGCTTGGACTCATGGCACCTTCTCCTTAGATTTTTATTTTATTTTTTCTTGATGATCAGTGTTTTTGTTTAAAGTGCTGTTAACAGCACCAGATTTATGTGTGTTCTATAGGATTCCCGGGTTCTAAGGTATTCCGAATTGTAGCTTATTGAATAATACAGGCATCTGAATCTATTCCGCATATCAGCTTTATTTAAATAAGGGGTAAAAAGCAAATTATCCAACTGTTCAAAAAGATTTATTTGTCTTAATTTTGGCCGTGGTGGAATTGATTTTCAAGCTTTTTTTTGGGACCTTTCAATGAGCCGCTTTCAATGTGAAAATAAGGTCTGGTGCAAGTGATTTTGTTGCCCCAAAAGATGCATCTTTAACCAGCTTGGCACAAACCCCTTCCTCTTGATGATGGTAATTGCTACTAAGAGACATAGAAAGTAAATTGAAAAGTTACTTTGATATATTTTTCTTATTTTTAATTTTGTTTCCAGGCACATTTCACCTACAACTGAACAAGGGGAGTCCTTTCACAGAAAGCAATTTCAGTGTCCAGCGTCCCAGGATATCTTACCCTACAGAGCTGAGAAATGCCATTCTTCTCACTGATTTCACTGGGACACAATAGACACATGGGGGTTTAAAGATGTGGGAGAGGTGTTTTGTTTTGCCACGCTGTTCTCTTACGCTGGTAAAAGTCCTGAGCATTTCCCATGCAAACTAAATGAGAAATGGTGACAGTCTGGAGTTCTGCCGGTGCCCCCTTTCCCAGAGAGGTGAAGCGCCCACTGCAGAACGTGTGAAATTTGAATACTTTGGATTTCGTCTTTAAGCAGAATATAGTGTTGCTTTTGCTTCCTGCACCAAATGCCATGGGAGACAGGATAGTTTTGATCTGTGCCGTCCATACTGTGATGTGGGGGTGTCTCAGCTTTCAGGGATGAAAGACGACTTGTCATTTAAAGCACTTGCCATATGAGAAAACAGCGTCTGGAGCTGTTTGGGGGGAAGGGAGAAAGCAAATGCTTTGCATACAGGAAAATAGCTGCTCAGGGGGTATTTGATTTCGCTAAACAAAATATTATCCAACCTCCTTTGCATGACTTCCATACCATAATGGGGTTAAAATGAACAGCCAAATGCAAATGGTTCCACTTCTTGTTCTATATACGTGTTCTCATGCCCTCTACCCACCTTAACCATAATATCCTGTCTTTTTTTTCTGAGGAATTAAGGAAATATATACTTGGAAATTAAAAGGTGTCTCATTTGCTTAGTAATAAATAGTATAGAATTCAGTCAAATCCTAATGAAAAGGTACTGTTTATTTCTGCTAGAAATATTTTGTAGGCTGAACGGACGACTTGAAAGAAGTGGCTTCATTTCCAAATTTTAAATCCATTTGTGTGTCAGGAAAAGCGTTTATAGTATTTAATGAAAGCTGTTGCTATTGGAGGCAATATTTGTTCTTGAAGTCTATATGTAGTAATTTCGTGTGCAGTTCAAGGAGAGTAATAGGAGTTCTCTGAACTTAGTTTTCATATTTTGGAGGAATATAAGGTATAAAAAAGGAAACGTTGAATGCTGTGCTTTTAAATTAGCTCTTTTGGTTGGGAAACAGCTCCCATTTTAGTCTCTTTTGTGGCTTCTGTGGATTTTACTGATTTTCTCATCACTTCATAGAGTTCTGAAATGAGTGATTTTTGTGTATGTAGAAAAAGGATTTCATAATCTTCAGGATTTTTCTGTTGTGCCTGAATCTCTCAAACGTTTGTTCAGATGAAGCGAAAGGGAAGACAGCTTCAAGTGTCTTTTTCCTGTTGCACAAGATTTGATCCTTGCTTGAGTTCTGCAGAATTTACTAGTTGGAGCCAAACTGGGAAAGATTCTGGATATTTTATGTTCGTTCGTCTTTGATGTTTGGGATTTGGGACTTCAGTGGTTTATTTTGGATAAAAGCCCAGGTGAAAATGTGCTGGAAAAGGGGTGCACCTGGCAGGCGAGGTTCTGGCAGCCCTTTGCTGGCCTGCACCAACAGGTTCTGTCCTGGGCCAGTTTTAATCCGAGGCGTTTCTAGGGTTTCCATCTCCCTTCTCTCCAGATACCAGTATGTCTGAAGGTACAAAATACAGGAGGCTCATCCCTGTGGAGCACAAAGATTTCAGGTTTGGAAATACAGAGTTAGTGCCTGCTTTCCAGGGGGAAGTTTATGTTATTTTTTCGTTCTCTTTTTTTTTTTGTTGTTGTTTTTTTTTTTTTTTATGGAGTTCTGTTGATTGTTGAGATTTGGAGGTGAAATGGCGTACAGTGAACTTTGGGATTTTTATTGTCTTTGGTAGATGCCAGGAGTATTTGGAAGCATCATCCCATCCAGAGTGCAGCTGCGTTTTCACTCGCATTCTTTTATGAGGAGCAGAGCGCGCTTTGGGGCTGCGCTATTGAGCTGCTCTGACCGAATCATTTCTACTGGCAATTCAAAGTCCTGGAGCTTTGTTTGGGTTTTAGTATATTCTTGTGTCAGCAAATAACTGCTTAGATGTTTTCTATTAACATCCCTTTAATTTTGGGATACGCTTTACTTCATAGAAACTTTGAAGTCACAGGAAGGTATTTTGACCAAACCGGTTCTTCCTTACGCTGATGTAAATGCAGAATAAATGCCTACTGGGAGCCATGCTGGTAAGAAATTGTCTTTGTTGAAGAGTCCATAATTTGAAAGCTTCCAGTTCCTGTGGAGTTCAGCAAGACTCCAAATTTCTTGCCTTTCCAAGAGCGTTGCAAGGTTTCTCTGCTCATCAGAGCTGGGGGAATAATAAAGAGTAGATGGAAGGAAGAGTAGCTCATAGAAATCATGAGTGGATTGTGGTAGTCACTAAGTGCTCCATGACATAATTTGCATGCATTATTTTAAAAAAGCTATTTAAATGCAGTTTTTCCTATAGGTGCCAAAAGCATGGAGCAATTCTTGTTTTAAATTAACCTGATTTGGTGTTAGAAATGAGGGTCAATTCTTCCGCGTGCGTGATGAACAGCAGAGGAATATAACATTCCATGAAGTTGTGCAGCAGTGCCAGCTCTTCCCGTTGTTTTATGTTTCTAAGCAGATGTTTATTCTTTAATCTAGGGGATGATTGGTATATTCTCCACGGTGGGGCTGATTTACCAAGAGATGCAATCAGTTTGAGACATGCCTGGTCTAATACAATACATGCACACTTAATGACGATGCGCTTTCCAGTGCTTTTCCTTATTTTCCAGTTTTTAGGGACTGGGATTATTAAAAAACCAAACCTCCATCTGTACCATTTTAGTTTTTCAGGAGAGAATGTACCGGGGAGCAGAATTACAGATGTTCTCTTGCCCAGACCCTATCATGGTATTAGCTCATGATGGAGCTGCAGTGCAGTGAGGCATGGCAGCTAAAATGATCGACCTATTTTTCTTTTAAAAACTTTGTTTATATTAGAAGCTTTATATCTCAAATAAAATTAGTTTTATGGGAATGGGAACTCCACTTGTAATGATACAGTTTAGAAAAGTAATGTCAACACCTCAAAGGATTTCAGGCCTTTGATTTTCCCAGTGTCCAATGGAAGCCTTTCATAGAGGCTGGATAATGTCTCGTCCTGACTTCTGGTGCAGCACACAAAGAGAAGTGTCTTGACAGCTTCCAAACCAGTAATATCTTACTTATGTTTCAATATATGAATAACAGCACAGGCTTCCTAGAGATTATCTTTTGGTAATGTCTTTGGTTCTGTAACATACTGTAGCCAGATGAAGACAAATCCTTCAGCATTTTGAAGAACAGGAATGTGTCCCTTTAAAGAAAAAGTGTGTTAGAGCAGGGATATGCAGTAACATTAATTCACTAAGCCAGAGTTATATTCTTTTAATTAAGAGGTGGAGTTGGTTGAACACATGATACTTCTTCCTCTTCATGCTGTTTCTTTCCTCTTTTCTAATCTCTCTTCTACAGTGTGTTTTTTTTTTTCACGGTCCTTGGGAGTCTTGTTTTTTCAAAGTGATCCCCTGCTGACTATTTTGAGGTCTGTCTAAGCAGTTTCTTCGGCTCTAATTTAAAAGAAGATATTCCCTTTGATTACATAAACAATTCCATTGCTGTCCATGCCATTAGTTTGCGGTGGAGGAGCTGGGAGAAGAAGAGTCCAAAGAACTGCCAGCACTTCTTGATACATCTGCTGTAATGAGGTCTCATCCAACTGGGATGTCTTTGTGCATCCCTGGTTCATCACCCAGGGTTGGAGACAGAGTAAATGAGTCTCTGCACTGGATAGTCAACAGAGGAGGGTGGTGGAGAAGCTGTTCTGTGAAAACTGATGCTGGAAACTTTCTGCTGCTGTTGAAAAAGGCAGTTTCACGTGGTGTTGCTGCAGATGGCTCCGGTCCTTCTCAGCAGGCGAGTCCTATGGCAGGTTCTGGTGCTTTATCAGCTCCAGGAAGAAGCGAGAACTCCCGCTAATCTTCTTACAGAGGCAATTGCGGTGAGGAAAAATGCCTCAAGCTGTTAGCTCCTCCACAGGGCTGGTTTGGTTTTCCCCTTTCCTATCATCTCCCTTTGCCCCGCTGCCTGGATTTGCCTTTTTTTCTTCTGTTGACAGTGAGCGTTGCCAATTTATCCTCGTCTTGAGGAAAACTTTGAAAATAGTAACTCGCCTTTTAATTGAATATCTGCCTGTTCCTAGATTACTGCGGTGGCAGAAAGTGAAGTGTTCAGGCTGGGGACATCTGTGTTTGTTCAAGAAACAACAGGAGATGCAGTAGATGGAAAATAGATGAAGTTTGTCGAGGCACAAGAAACTGGCAAGATACCTTGAAGAAAGTGTTAAATAACAATCTCTGCTTAAGGCCCCCATCCAGCAAAGCACTTAAACATATATTGTAACTGTAAACAGTCCAGACGGCCAGTTGATTTAAATGGGACTAGTTTTGTGTTTGGATACTCGCTTGAGTGCCTTTCTGGATCAGGGCCTAAGTGAGTGAGAGTTTTGAGTTGTTTTTCACTTACAAGAGGGAGACTTGAAAGTGGGACCTGCTCAGTGGTTAGCGATGTCCTGGGGCATCAGAGGTCTCAGGGAGACTTTTTAAGGCTGTATCCCGGCTGCTGTTTTCCTGCCACTTGCAGATATACTGCCTTTTCCTCCCTTATTTTTCTGCTCACAAGTCAAATGACTGATGCAGAATGTAAATCTAAAAGATGCAAATAATTCATTACGTGCCAGGGTAATGGTGTGAGGGATCACATTTTTCAAGGCCCTCACCCCAGCTCGTGCGGTGGGAGAGAAAGAAGGGAAGGAGCAATAAGAGTAGTGAAGTAGAGGTGTTTTTCTCATTCACTGATGTAAATACAAGTAAAATTCTTAGTTGTATATAAGTACACATAAAACTAGATGTGAGGTTTAAAAATATATAGGCCCTGTGTAGATAACACTCTTTTTGAGATCTTCAGTCTATCTTGGAAGTGTTTCTTAGGGAAATGGGAATTATTTTTAATTATTTTTTTTTTAAAGCAGTTATTTCCCTATGATTTTCATTACTGGAAGGAGCTTGCTTGGTGGGCTTGATCCCACAAACTGTTTCTTCTGCAAACTGTCTTTATTTCAGAGGAAATAACTGACTGCTGACTTGAGAGGAGACTGCCCTGCAGAGATTACTGTCCCGCTTCAGGTTGGCCATTGACTTACTCTGCAACAATTTGTCTCTGTCCCAATCTGTGTGAAGTAGGATGATGGAGATTAAGATAAAAAAGTTCACCCACCTGTGTAATACAGGCCTTTAGGGAAAAATATGAGGTAGCACTATTGGAGGAGGAAATATTCTATACCTGCATCAGTGAACATAGTGCTATTTTCATTAACAATTGGGTAAGGGTGCATGATGTCGCTTTAAGAAGAAGTAATATTAGGAAATAACATGGTTGCCACTGTCTTAGTACTAGCAAAAATGTGAAGGGCAATGTTCTTATCCTTTAGGTGTGGAAATTTTACTGCTGCTATTCCTGGTTCTTGGAACTATTCTGCTTCTGGCTAACATGGTGCCTCCCTCCTATTCCTCTCCTGGCTTGCAAGCCCACGTCATTTCTGTCTAAATAGCGTAGTACTTTGGAGGAGCTGGTGAAGGAGGAAGGTTGTAATAGCAGGGTGATGAAGAGCAACAAAGAAGAGAATCCAATTTGCTAAAGATTAACACTTTTTAAAATTGTATATTGTAACTGCAGGGCCTGGGCAAGATTAATGCCCCTGTTCAGGTTGTGTATAAACGCCTGGTAAGGAACAAGCTCCTGTCTCTGGTGCTTTTATAGTCTAAATCTCGGTGGTGGTTTTGATGTCAGTGGTAAAACTCCATTGACTCCAGCAGAAACAGGAGTTGACTTCTCCCTTCTATGTATAATGAAGCATGTGAAGAGGAGCAGTAGATTTGACTAAAAGTCATATAACAGGTTAAAAATAAAGCATGCGCTCTCCCAAGTCTACAGCGGGCGCTTCTTAAGCTGTCCAAAAAACTTCTCAAGAAGTAAATGAAAGAATATAGAAAATTGTGAAATAAGCAGCTCTTCTGTTAATTTTCAGTCATTGGCCACGGGGGTGTGTGCAGCACAGTCAGTAAAGACCCTTAGAATTGTTCCTACATGAGCCTGAGGTCAGGAAATACACCTGACAACGCTATAATTTGTAGACCTGTGCAAAACACCTTTTCATAAGGCTTTGTTTCATATTTCTCCTTACAAATTTTCCTTGCGTTTTACGGGCACAAACTATATCATTGTTTTGGAAAATGCGAGCCTGACCACTGTAAATGGGTTTATATTTCCAACAGGGCAGTTATTTAATTTCCTGTTGGAAGTCTGCGAATGTTGGCACTGTTCTCAGGCTGGCTGGAAGCCAGGGGAGAGCATGGTATCATTAACGTGCTGCAGTCCCTTCCACATTGCAATTGGTTTAATCCAAACTTTGAGACTGGGCTATAGCAAAAAATATATATTTTTAAAAAATTATTTTTATTTTTTGATTAAACCTCAGGGTGAAAGGGGTATTTTCTAGAATAGATTATTCTCTAGTGTGAGAACGGCTTTTGTTCTTCCTTACTTAGTCTTGTGCTGGAGGAATCCTCATTTTGCTGCAGACTTAAACTTACCTGGTATTTTTCCATTAAAACCTCCCAAAATGCAGGCTGAGGTCTGATCCTGCAGTTGGGTCTTTCAGTACAAACACATTCCCCGATGCAGTTACCTTCCTTGGGATCCACGGGCACAATCCCTGTGGGAAGACGGGTGCCAAGGTTGGAACCTCTTAATAGTCCCAGGGACGTGACTGAAAGTCCTGAAATCACCCAGGTGTGTTTCCAAAGGATTCATCGGCATGCAGAGGGCTGACCTGTTTGGAAAATGCAATCTTTAGAGACAGGTGCTTAGAAATGCTTTGGAAGGCAGAGTCTTCTAAACAAAAAAGATACTTTTGTTCAGAGCTTGTTTTAAATACGCAGACTGCAAAAATGAATCAGGCCAGTTTAGTGTAAAAACACATAATTCACCTCCTTTGCCTGGCTTAGGCTATCTATAACTGCACGATGCTTCAGGCAGGTCAGTTTTCTCTGTCTAACAGAGTTATTAACTCACGTGGACCTTCTGCTGCACCATTTCTGGTGCCCAGTTTGCTCATGGAGTTCTCCATCCTGCTGTGGAGACAGACTTAACAACATCTACAGCTGGAGATAAAGGGAGCCAGCTCTCACTTTCTTTTGCAAGTTTTTGACTTTGATAGGAGCTGTGTGTTGAAAACAAACAGTCAAGTGACTGGCAGACTCTTCATCACTTGGAAGGCTTTAAATCAAGGCTGACTTTGTGAATGACACGCTCGTGGCCACGGTGGGCTGGGTGCAAGCACTGCTGGGTGTGGGAAGCTGTGGTGTGTGATCAGACTCACTGTTATTGTGGTCTCTACTAAATCTCACACAAGGCAGTACTTCAGCGTGATCTCCTTGGATTTACCCTGTTCTCAGCTGGAGCAGCTGCTTTTTCTCAGTGGTTTGGGTGTGGAAAGGGAGATGCTCATAGAGAAACATGCACAATTTAGATATTACAGTTAATATTTGCACTCACTTTTTCTGGCTTAACTGAAGCTGCAGTAGGTAAAGCTGCATGATGGAAAGCAGAAGAAGGAATAAAAAGCACGTTTTAAACACCAGTCATTCTTCAGTATTGTTTCTTGGCTGCTGAAAATATGTAGCTTAGGCCATTGATAGGTATTGAATGAGAATAACTTGTGTGTGTCAAAAGATCAGGTCCTTTTTGGTTTGTTATTTTGTTCTTCATGTCCTGAGAAATGTACAGTGCAGCTAAAGGAAAATGTGCATAAAAACCAAAACATGTAAAAAAATAATATGCCTGATTTCATGTACTGCAGTAACATACTTCTGCCACTCATTTTTTTTTGTGATAACTTATTTAATAGGATCTGTAGATTTTATTTTCCTTTTTTTTTAAGCATACAGATGAATGCACTTATCTGTATTTACATCCTGAAAGGCAAACTAGAGAGTGTTCTTTCCATATGCTCATGGAGCTTAGAGCAGTAATAAGTGTACAGGGACAGGAGACCCTCTGGTCCTTTACAGTTTCTTCTGGGTGTTAAATTTCATGCAGAAAATATGGTTCTTATTGCAGTTTGGCAGGCTTTAAAAAACAGCAGATCTTTTCAGTGTTCCATCTAAAAGAAATGTAGTGCACTTGATTTTTATTTCTTTGCTGTCTCTTAGTGATAGCATTGATAAGTTACCAATTTTTTTAATAGTAGGTTTGATCAAGGGATTTCAGAACTGTTTATAAACCAGTTTTTAATTGATCACTGTGTTTTGCTTTGAGTTAGTTAAGTGTTTTCTCCTTTTAGAGCCATGTAGAGGGGCACAGGAAAAATAGCTCAGTTGAAATCCCAAAAGAGAAGCCATAGCAGGTCTGGGAATAAAAACCAGGGATCTTATCTTCCACATGCCTCTGTTTTACCAAAATTTTAAGATCAGAGTCCTATTTTATTGTTTTTGGGTTTGTTTTTTCCCCCAGTAGTCTGTTTTTAATGCAAATTTGGACTAAAACTCAAATCTCTATTTAGACATGTAAAAATCATGTTTATAGAGAGAAGGGAGAATAAAAATTCACCAATCAGCCAAACAACAGTCACATCTTACCTATGTGCTACTGCATCCTGCTACAAAAATGAATTCCAAACATCATGTAAGTAGCATGAAATACTTCTTAAAGCGTAAAAACTGAGACACTGTGTAAAAAAAACTTTCCCCCCAATTTGACATACACCTATATCATAAATAACTTGGTGCTGAATGCATTTTTCCATGGAGCACTTCCATTTATCATGTAGTGTTCAAGTTTTAGCTGAATGTGTAGCTGTCAAATATAAAATGACAAAGTGCTTTTAAATTTGCTGTCTTGTCTTCGAAAAGTATTTTGATTAAGTCTTGAATGATGGAGTTCAAAATCCTTAGGAAGTAGGGATGATATAAAAAAAATGACTGGGATTTGGTAGACTAAAGGCTAAAGTTTGTAAGTAAGATCCTATGGAAAGCAAACGTAAAGAGGCAAATGTAAATCAGTATTTAAGGAGAACTATAGTTACCTACAGAGATTATACTTCTGATCTGAGGACATCCTCTTAGTATAGGGGAATTATAGGTGGGAATAAAAGAGAGGTGGTGGCCTCAAACACAAGGCAGAGGCATCTAAAAACTCTGGATGTGCTTACAGAGAGGGGTGCAACAGCTTAGGAGAAACACAGGAACTAAGTTGGAAAACCTAAGCACTAAAACACTAAAAAACAAAAACCCAGAAAAAGAGAAAGCCAAAAGAAATGCTGACTTCTGATTCAGTGCACAGGAGAAATTCTTGATAGGTGAAAGCAAAGGCTGAAATCTTTAATTTCTTCTTTTTGTGCTGCTTTCTACCCTGCCCTGAAAAAAACACCCAGCAGACACAATGAATGCAAAGACATAAGGACTGAAATCTCAGTCTAGGATAAGAAAAACCAGTTAGGGAATACTTGGATAAATTAGATGTTTTCAGATTTCTCCTGTCAACTCTTTAATCTCTGAGGAAGTCGTTCAGTCTTGGTCAGTCTCGGGAGTGAGAGAGCCTGCGTGCTGATGGGGGGAGGCTGAGAAGATTGGGAAGGGAGGGGGGAAAAAAAAAGGACAAACCTCAGGCCTGTTAAAAGGAGAAGTGCTAAGGAATTCTACATCAATCTGCGTAACAACAAATATATTATTTGCAAGCAGCTGGAAGATAACAAGGAGATAAATAGCAAGCTAAAATGGTTTTGTCAAGAGCAGCTCCTGTCATGCTAATCTCCTTCCCTCTTACCATAAGACTCAATAAACTGCTGTATCTTGAGTTCATGTAAACTTTGGATGTCACATCTCGTGCCATTCCTACAAGTCATCTACAGCCACGGGGTCTTAGTGAAACTAGGATAAGCCTAAAGGCAGAACTGGAGTAATTGCCCACCAGGGATAGCTCTCTGGGACTGCAGGGGAAATGGAGAGGCTCTAAATAACTGGAAAACCTTGAGCCCAGTGGATTGGTACCACTGGGAAGAACCTGGGAAATGGAATAGCAATTGTGCTGGGGGACACACAGGTGGGAGGGACTGCGAGGTTTTAAATTGACCGTGTAAACTGCAGAAATAGTCCGAAGAAATATGATGAAATGGAACGAGTGCAATATATTAGCCTTCTAAAGGAGTAATCACCTGTATACATTGCCAGAAGAGGAATGTGGTCGGGTTGCAGCCCTTCTAGGATGGTTTGGGAGTTCTCGCGGCACAGAGATCGAGCAGAGTCAACAGTGGCCCACTGTGAGGAGAAGGCAAACGTTGTGCTTGGCTGCATCAACAGCCATGGAACCAGCGGGGGACAAGAAGTCGTCTGTCCCCTCTGCTCAGCACGGGCGAGACCTCAACGGGGAGGAACACTGTGCCTGGTTTTTGGGAAGCGTATCTTGGGAAGGGTACGGATCAGCTGGAGAAAGTCCAGCGATAACAGCAAGAACGATCACAGAGCTAAGAAAATACGACCGATGAGGATGAATGAACTGAAGTTGCATCACCAAAAAGGAGAGCTGGAAAAAAAAAAAGCAGGTTATTATGAGTTGTTGGTACATAGGCTGTTACAGGGAGGAAGTGAATGGCTTATTCCCAATGGCAGTGATTGCCAGGACAAAAGATATTTTCCTTAATTTACAACAGAATAGATTTAATTTAGATATGAGGAAGAAAAATTCCCAGGGTGATGAGGATAAAGCACTTCACGGTCTTGGGAGGCTTCTCTTCTACCAGAAGAATAGGTTATATCTGTTAGAGACTGGGTTTGGGGAGGGAAGTGGCAAGAGGACCCTGCCACATCCATTTTACCCTGGTTAACTTGGTGACTCCTAGAGAAGGTAACTCTCCTAGACTCCAGTTAGTCTGTATGAATATTTCCTTCACCTATTTTTTCAGGCTATTACAAATACACACATTAATTAAAGCAATAATAGCATCACACCTAAATTGTTTCTCACCTAAAACCTGGTGGAGTGTATGTAGATATTTTTTTTACTATGAAACAAACATTATTCAGACCTGAGCTGTAATATGTGATCCTGAAATCCTCTTCTGTCCTTGCTCCTGGGATGACTCCTAAAAGGAAGGGTGTTCCTGCACTGCACGTCTCTGGTGCGCTGGGGGAGGACAGCAGTGCTGTGGGTGGTATTCACCTGTGGCCTTTCTCTAAAAACCTATTAGTCTTTTTCCCCCAATAACAAAGTACATTCTTAGTTCTGTCCAAGGAGATGACAAATATGTCTACTTTATTAATCACATGAGTCACTGGAGAACAGCAAAACATCAAACATTTTGAAAGGATTGAGTATGTCAGAATCTCTAATGTTTTTTCTGTATCTGTGTAATAGTCTTTGATTCACTTCTGACTTCCCAAGTAGTTCAAGTCTGCCAAGAAGCCTAATCACTCAACACCAGCCCACAACACTGAATAGACTTAGGTTCACTGTCGTTTTGAGTTAATACATCAGTGATGAGTCTGGTCCAAGAGCGGGGGGGGAAAAAAAAATAAAAAAATTTCCCTTTTCCAAAGTTGTGTGAGCCATTAAGAGGGGTAGCTCTGCTGGGACTAGTTTACATCTAAGTTAAATACCAGATATGAGGGGTTGTCTGTACTGAAAAATAAGTAGTCTGTCGTTATACAGAAAACAGAGGCCCGTTTCTCTATGTGCATGTGTCTAACTCACAATTTAGGCCCCAAAGGATGTGTCTGTTGAAAAGAGAAAGCAGAGATTGCCAAGAAAAAAAAGACATGCCCTGCTCAAATAACAAGTATTACTTTCCCCTTTCTCCTTCCTCCTTCCCCCCAAAATACATAAATACACATTTCCCCTCCCTCCCCCGTTTTTAATACTTAATTTTTTATTCAAATGGTCTGGGCTGTAATCTCATGAGTCTGAGTGCTGTGTTTAGTTTTTCTTCCTTCCATTGGAAACCCCAGTGTGTTTTTTTGCCTTCCAGCTAACTTCACCCTCATTGTGCAGCCTCCTGCTGCTCGCCCTTCTGTAAGGATCAAACTTGGCTTTTTAATATTGATTAATTAGACTCGAGGTAAGAAGTTTTGTGTCTTGTGTAATGGTGTCAGTCAGTTGTGCTGGAATCATGCTGTTTTCCAGGATGCAGAATGTCTGGATTTTATAGAATCCTCATAACACTGCTCAAAGGAACTTGGGGTCACCCTGCTCGGGGTGGGACTGGTTTCCCCTCTGTTATATCATGTTCTCCGCTTCTCTTGGTAGGTTTTGCTGTTTTTCTTACTGTGGTTCCTCAAGGCCTTGTTAAGCTGCACATGGTGAAAAGATATTTTGTGTAGGCCCCTGCTCCTGGGACATTGGGATGTGTGTGTACGTATGTAGATGCTACACTGCAGAGCATTGCAGAGGTGCTTGAGTTTTTCTCTTAATTCTGAATATTTCTCTTTCTTCTGCACGTGGAAGGAACCAGCTCATCTACAGAGTATGTAGTTGTTTCAGGGGGCACTGCAAAAAATGTGTGATTTTTTCATTCTTTTATTATCAGACTATAACATACCCAGTTTTTAAAGTACTGCTCAAATATAGTTCCTTCTCCCTGTGTCCCATGAATGCGATGTAAACCGCTTCTAATGCAGGAGCAGAATCTGACCAGCTGCGGTTTAGTTGAGTATTTATCTGTAGCCTTTTCTGGGGTCTTCTGCATGGTGTTGTCATGAAGGAAAAGGGACTTAGTCAACGATAATCAATACTTGTTCATAAAAAAACCCAATCCCAAACCTGATTTTTGATATTTGGCTGAAAGGAAACCTGAAAATGGGTATACACGAGATCCGCGAGGTTAGTGGGCTTTCTCTGCAGCTGTCCTGGGAACACACCTCCAATATTATGCACAGCTGTGGGAAAGTTAATACTAGAAAAGTTTTCAACAAATTGGGGTGAAACCTTAGAGGAAAACCATCAAAATCGATTCTGTGGTTTGTTTATATTTAGGGAAAATGAAAACACGCTGAAGTTAAGAGGGATGATCTTTTGTGCTGGCATACTTGATTTGTGTTACCAGTGGGGAAAAGGGAATTATTTGCAGCAATGCAAAGACACGGCTATAAATAAGAGGAAGGAAATGCAGACAAGGAAGCCTCAGCTAAATTTCGGGAGCAGTTTCCTAAGAGTAAAAATCTGTTGGACTGAATAATCTTGCAAGGGAGGTTATTGAAGCTCCGTTGCTCGAGATGTTTAAGTTGGACGGGGCAGAGCTGGGAGTAGATTTCTGGCAGCGGTTCCTCCTTGGCAGTGGCTGGGGATGTGCAGGATGGTCCAGAGCCTTGGGGAGTCAATGGGAGCCTTTCAGCTAGCTCTGGATCAGACCTTGGTGGACTGAAGATGTTGCTTCTGTTTCTGTGATCTCAGTTGTGTTTAAATGCCTGGGCAGATTTTTCAGGTTTCCTAGACAGGAGGAGGGGGACGCGTAGTGGGACCACGCTCGCCATCATTCTTTAATTATTTCAGATTGCTGCCTTAGAGAGTACTTTTTAATAGGAAATTAAAAGAGATTCCCCTTTTCAGATGGGAATGGATCTCTTTTCCCTTCCTAGATTTTACTAAACATACTTTTAACCATCATCTATTTCATTAATATCAAAGTTGCAAGATTTTTCTGGGTTTTTTTGGTGTTTCTCAACGTAAAGTCCTTGTAACTTGAGCCTTGTTGGTGGTCTTGAAAGAACCCCGAGTATAGATTTGGTTGATAATGTGTAATGCAAATACAATTAGTAGCATGTGCTTGCTTGCTTGTTTGTTTGTTTTACTAAAGGAAAAAGGTCTGCAGAAAAAATAATGCCTACCAAATTCAGGTCACAGGAAGGAACAGCGATATATCCTTAGGTTTGTCACCTCGGATCGTGTAGCTTCTCTTAGTCTTTACATTCCAGAGCAGTAAAAAGCAGTATTTTTAGTCTCACAAATTGAAATAACACAGTATGATGCCCTGATATTGCTGAGTCTCTGTGGGAAAGAACTGTGGTGGTATTGTGTTTTTCCTCCCTCGTTTCCCTGCCATATGTAATTAATAGAATAATAGCTGGTGGTGTGCCTGGCCCGAGATGCGGGTGCCACACGGGAGGAAAAATTGCTGGCCCTTTGGCTGTCGTGGTTCTTATCTCAGCAAATCAGGGGCTTAAACAATGGAGCAAGTTCTTCTCAGATATGTGGGTCCCTCTTGCTGGCACGTGGCAGCCCGCCTGCCGCTTGGCTTCTTGGCATGAAAATCTCTTTCTTAGGTATTTAAAGCTTACCCCTTTGAACACAGCTTTTGTTGAAGTTTCTATAAATCTTTGGTATTAGAGAATTTTTTTTTTTTTTATTATTCATTAAGAAAAATTACTTAATTCTATAAAACTGTATTTGTATTCCTAGAATTGTTTGGAAAAATAGCAACTGATTTATTTTTTTTAAAAATTATTTTTTTTATTCTGGTTGGATTTTGTTGGTTTCTTTGTCATCCTCTGGGCTTTGGCACCACTGATGCTTTCCTACTTATTTCTGTGGTAAGACACTCTTCCAGTCGCTGCACAGCGTGCTGCAGCTGCAGAGAAATGGAGACAGCCTCAACTCTTCTGCTGCTTTGTCCAAAATCCACGGGGCAGATTTGTGGCCACCACTTTGGATCCTCTCCTGAACGCGAATTCTTTCCCGCAGCCATTTAAGCCTTTCTAAATGTGGGTTTTTTTTCCATTGGAAAGACACATTTGGGCATTAAACATGTGCTTAGAGTGTCTTGAGTATAAAGCGGAGGAAAAAAGTATTTTACGTGGGCACAGCAGACTAATTTCTTCTCTCCCTGGGGGGAGCATCCTCCTCGGGGGGCTCTGTGTGCGCGTCCCCCCTGGGCTGGGACTTGGGCTCTTTGCTTCAGGGGAAGAAATAAAACTCTATGCTGGCTCATGCAGCGGTGTGATGCCAAAAATTTTCCTGAAGTGAGCAAAGTGAGGGGTTGTTCGGTGTTTCAGGCTAGAAAGGAAGCGCTGTTCAGGGGTAGTTCTCTTCCTGTGCAGGTATTTTGTTTGCTGATGGCGTAGGGAGGGATGAAAAGTGTTAGTGATCATCCTTTTTATTAAATACTGCTGCTGAATAGAACCTGTGATGCCCTTCAGAGCACTGTGAAGTGTTTTCCATATTGATTTTAGTTTTTTTCCTGCCCTCTGGTACTTACACATTTCTTATCATTGCAGATACCCCAAAGTCTTACAATCTTTGACATCCTTTTCCTCATTACAGTCCTTCTGAGGCAGGCAAAATCAGGAAACAGAGACACAGACAGGCTAAATATCTTCCTCGTTCTTCCTAGTGGTTTCTTCCCTGTTTCTTTTTCCAGGTGGTTAAGTTGGCAGAGAGGAGTTGGCAGTGAGGAGGAGGAGGAGGAAGGAGTGCTTTTGCCTCCTGCCACTTCTTCTCCAGGTGATGCTGCCTCTTCCCGTTGTCCCCTTATTCCAAACTGTGCAAGGGCCGAGGAGCTTGACTCCATTCCCTCTCGCAGTGGAGCTCAAACTGAACCCCAGTTCAGATTATCTAAATTAGATAAGAAATCCTCCTTTACATGTTTAATAGATTGTTTGCATTTACTTCTTACAGCCTGATTATTTTTATTTTTTTGGATAAATCTGATTGTAGTTGGAAATCTTGAATTTACAGCAACTTCTTTCTTTAAGAAACCCATCAGTGAAGAAAGAAAAGCCTTCAGGTGAGGAAACCATTTACCTTGCCTGCTTTAATTGTAGCTCCATAGCATTCAGGCGTGTCTCCTGTAGCATGTGGCCATGTCCTGGGTGGGACATGCAACCCCATGCCAGCAGTCACAGGGGTGTAACCTTGAACAAATCCAAGCCAAGCCAGCAGAACTTCCAGCAGGTACTTTCCCTGACACTGTTGCTTAAACGCCAGGTACTTGATTCAGCTTTGAAATGACATAGCAAAAAATGATGAGGTATGGTAAAATACAACCATAGACATGAGTTAGTAGAGTTAGTGTTTATAAAATGCTGCATTTTACTTATTTATTTTTATTTTTTAAATCAGCCAAGCAATATTTAAAGTGCAGTAGGATCACCCTGTTCCTCCATAGAATCATAGAATTCTCTGTGTTGGAAGGAACCTTTAAGATCACCTAGTCTGACCATCAACCTAACTCATAAAAAACAACAACCCATCACTAAACCATGTCACTAAGCGCTGTGTCGGAGCATCTTTTGAATCCCTCCAGGGATGGTACCTCCACCACTTCCCTGGGCAGCCCATTCCAAGGCTTCCAAACCCTTTCAGTGTAAACATTTTTCCTGATATCCCACCTGAACCTCCCCTGGTGCAACTTGAGGCTGTTTCCTCTTGTCCCATGGCCTGTTCCTTGGGAGAAGAGACCGATACCCCCTGGCTACCCCCTCCTTTCAGGGAGTTGTGGAGAGCCAGAAGGTCTCCACCTCAGCCTCCTTTTCTCCAGGCTGAACACCCCCAGCTCCTTCAGCAGCTCCTCATAAGACTTACTCTCCAGACCCCTCACCACCTTCTTTGCCCTTCTCTGGACCTGCTCCAGCCCCTCAAATGTCTTTTTTGTGGCAAGGTGCCTAAAACTGGACACAGTACTCCGTAGGGTGTGCTTCAAACAATTTTTCCATGTAGATTGGATTAACTGTTCTCGTTTGGAGCACTTGGGGTGTTTTATATGCCCTGTTCCGCAATGAAAAAGCAATGAATTATTTCCAACTAGTTATAAGCTGCTCTTATTCTGTCAACACAGGGTAGAAATCCCGGTTGTCTTTCCCTGTGACACAAATTTTCACGCTTTCTGCAGTTAATGGAATTGCAGGGGCTGCCAGATAATGGCCTGCTTTCTGGGCTCGGGACTGGGAATATGCATATTAACCCATATTTTAAAATAATTGCTCTGTGCACGTTACAGGGTTTGGAACTTCATTTTGGAAGGGCTTCTTGGCAGGGCTTCTTGGCAGGCAGCAGCCTGCGTTTTCTCTCGGCGGCAGCTCCGTGGGAGCAGCACGAAGGGGGTTAACGCTGATAACCCTGGAAAAGTCTCCTGGCTGCTGGCGGGGAACTGACCCCTCGCCTGGCTGGAACAGCAGGGAACTAATAGAAGTTTGCTGCTCTATTCAGAGCCAGGGTAGTCAAGCATCTGAACTTCCCACCAAACTCTGTTTTCTATTGTACTTTTTGATGCCAGCTCTCTGTAGAGCTCGGCACTAAAAAAGACAAACATTTGCAACTCCATCCTTCTTCCAGTTCTGACTGTATGGCATTTAGCCTTCCAAAAAAACAAAAAATTAAACAAAATAACAAAAAAAATCTGTAACAATGCTGGTCTTATTGAAACAGACTGTTGGGGGGGAAAGGAGCTTTGCTATTGACAACTAAGAACATTCGATATGTTTCGGAATAGCGTATGTAAATAAATAGAGCACACTTAGGCTGAGATAATGCTACTGAGTTAATCTTATCTCAAGTTTTCTTTAGAAGTTTTGATTAGGGTGAATGTCATTTTTATCTCTCTTTAAAGCACCTATGGGATTGTGGTGCTCTCTGTAAACAGCGAAGGGAGAGGACCTAATTCCTGCTGTCAGCTTCTCGCTGTAGTCTGAGCACCACTTTTCACTTACTTCAGGTATTTTACATGAACATCCCAATAAATGAGAATAAAATTTGACTTTCATGCTAACAAAGCCCCGAGCTCATTTTCATTTGATATTTTTTTGCTTATTTTTTTCTCAATATACACTTTTGAACTCTTTTTAAACAAAAATATACAAAGAAATTTGCTATAAATTTTAAATACATGTAGAGATGAGGATGAATTGTCTGTGTGTTGGAAATAAACTGGTGGGGGGATTGGTAAATTTAAATAGTGCAAGGATTTTGTACTTCTGTGCCTGGGTATGGAATACCATGTGGAATACAAAGGCTCAGGAACATTTTGCCTCTGAACAGGGCAGGAAGGCAGACGCTCTGTAAGAATGTATATTGGATCTGGATGTAGGAGTAACTCTTGACCTACCCCAGACAACTGATTGACATCATGAACGGGGGGGTATCTGAGCTCAAATACTTGGCAGAAACAAAACTGCCTTGTCCTGACTTTCTGTGATCCCTCAGTTGGAGTCTTTTGGAAAATCATAAAGATGGAGACCCCGTGTTGAAAGACTGTCTGGTAAGATGTTGTTGAAAAGAGGCAGGGGGAAAACAGTTTCTGAAGAATTTAGAGCCCTGTTGATCTACTAACCCCATTGAAAAGACCAGCTGAAGCAGAAAGTCCTAAAAGGGTTAAGTGGAGGCAGGTGTTCAATGGACATGATAAACTATAGCCCTTTCAGCTCTCAAGAAATATCTCATTTCTGCTCTGGGCTGGAGACAGCAATGACTCTATGTGCCTCTTTATACCTAAATACTTTCTAAAGGCTGATTAAGTTTCCCTGATACCTGTTGTAAATATTCTCCTTTAAAAAAGAAAAAAAAACAGCTTTCTTCTGAGGGGCTTGCTGATTAGATAGAGGTGCTTATTTTTTTTTAATACAAACCCAAGTTAATTTGTTTGATAGCAGCAGATACTTGTGTACAGCTGGCCCCAAGCAATTCTTGTGTGTCTCCTGCTGTGATGAAGGCAGTTTGGGTCCCATGCTGTGAGCCAGCCCAGCTTCACAGCATCGTATGAAGTGTGGCCCTACATCCATGACAAGACCTCATCCCTTCCAGATGAGCAATATCAGCAGACTGGTTTGCAGTGTGTTTGAATATGTGTCAACAGGAGTGGCTATTTTAGGCTGCAGAAAAATCTATCGTGAAGTAAGCACGATAAAAGAATATCTTTTTTTTTTGTTCCTTTTCCCCTCGTACACACCTTGACAAGCCCTGATTCCCATGCTGTCCTCTTCTAGAGCAACGTGCAGGATCTGGGCTGCCCATCCATCTGGGCTGCCTTCACTCTTTTTCTCCTTATTTTACACACAAGCTGTTTTTCTTTGTCTCCTTGTTCTCCTTCCCCTGTTCCAGGCATGGTAGGCTGAGGGAGTCGAATTTAAGCTTCTGAGAGTTTCTCCCTTGCTCTTCTGTGCCGTTAACATGTGTCTCCTGGACATCCTGAGAAGGTTGCCAGATGGCATGTGTGGGAATACTGAAGAGGTTAATGGGACATCAGGAGAAATATCAAAAATCCTGGTTTATACTGGAACATCTGGCAGCTTTTACTTCCAGAATCTCTTCTGGTCTGTAGGTGAATCCTGAAAACTCTTAGAACTTCATGGGATGTGCTTATATGCTGTGGGATCTACTCCGTCCTTTACAGCATTGTCCCTACCTCGTGGGAAGTGTTTGGTGCTGTGTGCTCAGAGACAGAGCTGGTTTTGGACTGAGCTTGCTTGGACTTTGTCATTGGCAAATTAACTTATTTCTACTGTTTTCCTCGCCCTTTCCATCTGTCCAGCACTTTTAGGGTTGGTTGCATTTAGTTTTCCTTTCTCATAAAAGTCCTGGTAGAAAGTAATATATCGCTCTAAACTTTTTAAAAAAAATGGGAGCTTGTACAATATTCGGAAGGTCTGACTCATTTTTAACTTGTTTTTGTGTAATTTATTTAAATTTGAGCTATTACTGCACATGTTAGCATGAACAAAAGATTCCAGGAATTTTTCATTCACCAAAATGAATTTTAATTTATCAAAAGCTCCTGACATCTTGAGGCAAGCACGATGCGTTCTTTGTGTTCCAGTCTGAGGCTGGCTCCCAGCCACGAGGCTGTGAAGGATCGTTTTCACCCGAAGCCTCTTGTAGTTGGAGGAAATCAATCTTGTGTGATACAAAATGCCTGAGCATTGAAGGCATGTCCATCTTCAGGAACTTCAAACTCATTCCCTTCCTTTTCTGGGACTTGGCTTGAAGGCAAAGGCTGAACTCCCTTCTTGTCCAAGAAAAATGAACAAGCCTTGTAAAGATGCTTTCTCCTCTGACTGGATGACTATTGAGCTGGAAGATTTTTGACTTCTCCCTGGAGTAGGGAAGATGTGGGTGGCCTTCAGCAGAGATGAGGCCGCTGAACAATGCGGCCATTGTTTGGGCTCCTCCAGGAGGTAGCAGAGTGTTGCTTTAACGTGGTGGTTCTGTTTCTGGTGGGCTGGTAATACTGAGGCATTGCTTTTTGTCTTGTAATTATAACAGTATTAGCTAAAGTTTTCTCCCTTGCTAATGCTAATTAATGGGTGACATCGATGGGGTACTATTTGGGTTTCTTTCTCTTCATTGTGAGGGTAGGGATCTCTAAGAAATCAGGGTGGAATCAGAAAACAGATCGTTTACCCAGAGAATGAGCTTGAGGTAGCAGCTTTTGAATGCTCTCTGCCACAAAAATCCAAGTGCCATCCTGAGCCTGCCAGCCCATTGCATCAGCGTGTTTAATTTGGGAAATGATTTAATGCAGACTTCTGTTTTCTAGTTGTAATTTCTCTCTGCTCTGATCTGGGGGATAACCATTGTGTTCTCTGCTCAGGAGATAGGGAGACACCTGACTGAAGGCTTCCACGGTGGAAACCTTTGGTTTTTTGAGATAATCTGTAGTTTGTTCTGCTTCTCCACAGCTGCTTTTTGGAAAAAAAAAAACCCCGTAATTCCTTCAAGTTGGTATTAAAATGAGCAAATAAGAGGTCTGTTTTCTCTTTGCTGGCTTACATGGCATTTTACCTTATAAATCTTCTGTTTGAAGCATGTGGAATCTGGACCAATATCCATGGTGACACGTTACGCACACGTTGCACAGCTGTAAGTGTAGGAGAGGTGAAATCTGGATGGCACCAAAGTTCATGCAAAACTCTCAGGTCTGAGATTTCACACTTCCTCTCCCCAGTTCCGCTGGAGGAATTGCTCAACGCCAGGTTTTGGGGGTGTTGAGGTGGGCTTTTTTGTTTCATTTGGGTTTTGTTTCTCGAATAAGGTAAGATGAAGCAGCTGCTGCTGCTGGAATCGGTCAGAATGAGTCATAAGGGAGGGGGCAGAGATGGAAAATATTTTTAAATAATTGCAATTTGATTAAGAAAAACATACACACGATTTTGAGGTGATTCAGGGTGTGATGAATGTGTGGCCCTGCTTCCTCAGATGTTTGGAGCCTGTACCTTTCTCTAGAGTGTGTACGGCTAAAGATGCTCTGCCAAGTGTTCAGCCCCTACATCCCCTTCATGGCAAATGTTCTGCATATGGTGTTATGTTCAGCAAGGAGGGAAGGAAGATTTGCTGGAGGAATATTTTAGGAAGAAATTCTTTGCTATGAGGGTGGTGAGGTACTGGGACAGGCTGCCCAGAGAAGCTGTGGCTGCCCCATCCCTGGAGGGGTTCAAGGCCAGGCTGGATGGGGCTTGGAGCAACCTGGTGTGGTGGGAGGTGTCCCTGCCCAGGGCAGGGGGGTTGGAACTGGGGGATCTTTAAGCTCCCTTCCAACTCAAACCATTCTATGATTCTGTGATTATGCTGCAGGAGGGCTAAAATCAGAGCGAAGGGCTTGCTGCTGAAGGTGGGATGCTTCCTTCTCCTTGGAGGGCACTGGGATGTAGGCGTCAGAATTGTACTATTTGTATTACTGGCTATGATTCTTGGTCTGGCAGAATTGTCTGGGCTTTGGTTCAGGTCTAGTGCTGGGCTTCCAGGCAACTGCTGTGTTAGGTTATTGAAGGAAAGCTCAGTGTCTGGTGTTGCCACCTGGAGAAGAAAAGCAGTGACCACTCAGGCTGTGGCTTCCTGTCATTGTGGCAGATCTTCGTAAACCCCAATCTCTTAGACTGGGGGCAAAAGTAAGAGAACTGAACAACAAAACAGTTGTTATTAAATTTAATTTATTGCATGCAGACATGAGAGGACAGGCTTAATAATGTGCTTCCAGTATGTTAAGGAGCTGCCACAAAAAGGAAGGCAGTAATTATTCTTGCTCACTGAGATTAGGACCAGCTATGGTCTTAAACAGCAACAAGGGACACACAGACCAAACCATTAGTTGGATGATGGAGTAACTTCCATGGAATTGCTGTTATTCGTGGTCTTTTAGTATGTTCAACCACTTGTGGTACAACTGATCCTGCTTTGAGCTGTAGGGAGGGAAGAGGCGACATCTCCATCATGACCTCAGCTCTGCTCTATGTAGCACCCTTGAGAAGATCAAGAGTAGAAGCTGCCATACTTAAAATGGTGGGAATAAAGCTGCAAAGAGTAAGTTTGTTAGCAAAACAGTTGTTATTAGGTGAGGATCCTCATCTCTTCTCCAGTGATTGTCCTGCTCGTTTTTGTTGGACCTGTTGCTCAAGACTATATATCTGCAGGGTAAGTGGTGGCTTTTCATTGCTTTGAGGGAAGTCACTCAACTGCAGACTCATTTCTCTTGGCCTGTTCACTACAGTGGTCTTCTGGATTGTTACAGTAGAGATTGTGTCACATTCCCCGCCTACCGCAGCTTTTCCCTCTGCTATTTATTTTCCAGAAGAAAACAATGGATACAGCAGATAAATGAGCAAGAACATGAACATCAGCATTGAGTTAAATAAGCTGAGAGCAGTGGTTTCCTCACTGTGCTTGTGTCAGATAAGTTGGGCAAAATGTCACAGCACTTGGGTCTATTCTTCCTCCCGTTGCCAGACGTCCGTCCCTGCCACTTGCTGGTTTCATAAATAATAATTCAAAGAACTTACATGGTGAGGCTGCAGTTCTTAAAGCAAATACTAGTTGAAGCCCACAGCCTCCGAATGGTAGGTGAGCCCTGGCCTCTTCTCCCCGCAGAAGAAGCGGAGCAAGGACTTGGCAAGGGCAACAAAAGAAGTTATTGTTAAAAGCAGCACGAGAAACTGGAGGTTCCTGGCTCAAAAGCCGGTGCCCAGACTCCCAGGCACATGACACAACTCACCAACATGCAGCCTGGTTTTAGCAGTTTTAATGTCAAGCATATATCATCATTAGTCTCACTCCGGCAGCCTATGTATTTTCCTTTTCTTTATTTTCTTCCTGAAAGCTGCGAGCAGCTCCAGTAATTCTGGTGAATAAATCTTATTTCATCAAAGTGAGTGCCTGCTCCAAAGCCCTGTTTATCTTTGCAGCTCTGTCTGGACTTTCATGCTCACGGGGAGTCAGGAGCGGCCGCGTTGTGCTTCCTGCCCAGATGTACAAATAACAACCACACGGGCATTGGGATGAGCCTCCTTCCGAGGGGTATTTTGCAGTGATAAGATCTATCGAGCCTCCTTAGGACACTCCGTGTTTTCTCACGTTGATTCATAACTTTCTTCATTCCCAGGGAGCTCATTGATTTGATAAATTCTGTCAGGAGTGCAGCACTGTGAAAAGAACTAGTGAGCATGTGTAATTCCAATGGCTTTCAAATGGAAGTCAAAGCATGTGCTGGTAGCCTCTCCAAGGACTTTTTTCCAATGGGATTTAACTGTGAAGCTTGAAGTGCTAGGATGGCACAATTCTTGGTCTGTCTATATATCTAAAGGTGCAAATGGTATGAAATGTCACACAGTGTGGCTTTTGCTGATGTTGTGCCAATGGGAAGAAAAAAATCTACTAGTTTTTAAAGGTGCTGTCTTGAAGTGCTGCTTCAAACGAGGAATGATGTTGTTTTAACCCTTTTTACCTAATATTTTTCCAAATAGTACTGGAGATGATAGCAGGGTTACTTCTTGTACTTTTCCTCATTTTTTTTCAACTAAAAAGTGAGAAGAGCTATGAAACTTCCAGAATATCTCAGCCAGGCCTTTCTCTCTTGAAATAAAACAAGACGGAGACATTTTTCTTTACATTATTCAAATGGAGATTTCAATTTATAAAAACACGATTTTGTTCCTATCTCTCAATCAACTTGTTATTACAGGTGCTTACATTTAATTATTAACCACGGCGTTAAGATGGTTTGCTTGTAGGTTGTTTGTGTAAATAAGCATCACTAAATGCAGGTCTGTTATTAATTACAGATAAGCTCTGTGTAACACACACAGCTTTGGATGATCCAACAGCCACGGGGTCTGAACGTGTTATGTTCAGCTTGATGGGTTTTTTTTCTTTGCTTAGGGATTTTCTTCTTTGTACGAATGAAAAAATACAATGGATAAAGTCAGTTAACGCCCAACTTTTATGTTCAGGGTTCAGTGACTTAATGTAGTTGTTTTAAAGGGAACCTTAAAAGTTTTGAGGGTTGTTTATGTCAGGAAAGTCCCTCTTCATTGTAAAATAAGACATGAGGGGAAGGAATGCTACTCCATTTTTTTATAATTTGCACAGTGGTACAGAAATCCTTGTTTGGTTTTCTTTTGAGGTCAGACTGAAGTACGGTGGTGAGATCTTGTTACTGATTGCAAAGAAGTGCTTTTATAAAAATAAAGATATACCTAGATGAATTCATGCTTTTGTGTTCTCTTGTAAAATAGTGCTGTAATGGAAGTATCAAGGTCACGGTTTCAGTTAATTAGTGTAATTTAGAGGCATATAGAGGATAAACTGAAGTTACTTTTGTGGTTGTCTTTTGCTGTGCAAGAGACATTTAATCAAGCACTAGTTATACGCCTACATGATTTTAATACTTTGGGGTTTGTAAAAGTGACTTTTGTTCCTGCATAGTGTTGAAGTAGTCTGTGTTATGATTAAGAAATGAACTCTGAATAAATACTAGACTTTCACTGAAGAGCAAAGAGCGTGTGTTGCTCTTGGTGGTGGGTTGCGTTGATTTAAACGGAGATGTGCTTAAGATCCTTAGAATCATAGAATGGTAAGAGTTGGAAGGGACCTTAAATGCTTGAATGCAGTCCTGAGCGATGTGCTCTGGGCAATCCTGCTTTGGGAGGTGAGTTGGACGGGATGATCTCTAGAGGTCCCTTCCAACTCCAACAATTCTGTGGTTCCATGACCAGGTTGCTCCAAGCCCCATCCAGCCTAGCCTTGAACACTCCCAGAGATGGGGCATCCGCAGCTTCTCTGGGCAACCTGGGCCAGGGTCTCACAACCCTCACAGGAAAGAATTTCTTCCTAATATCTAATTTCAGTCTCCTCTCTTTCAGTTTAAAGCCATTACCCCATATCCTATCACTCCACTCCCTGACCAGGTGTCCCTCTGCAGCTCTTCTGGAGCTCCCTTCAGATCCTGGAAGGCTGCTCTAAGGTCTCCCTGGAGCCTTTTCTTCTCCAGGCTGAACAACCCCAGCTCTCTCAGCCTGTCCTTTGTAGGAGAGGTGCTCCAGCCCTCTGAGCATCTTGGTGGTCCTCCACTAGATCCTTTCCAACATCCTTCCCAGCAACTGCTTCTGCCTCTCTTTTTGTGTGCCCTCACTGCTGTAAGGTGTGAAAACCTTAAGTTCCTTGGTGCTTGGTGTGATGACGAACCATCACTGTTGGCATCAAGTCTGGAAACACAAATAAAGGGAAGGGATGTGGATTATGTGAGTAAAAGAACCTCAAATTCTTTGCAATTCAGAGATGTGAAGCATCTTGCAATTAAAACAGAGGACTTCAGGCTCGGTCCTGCACTTGGGGTGGTCACTTTCTCTCCTGATCCTCCCCTACTTTCAGGGCCAGGGATTCCACAGTCAGCGACTTCACTTGAATTTCTTTATGATAGAGGAGGAAAAAAAAACATTGGAGGTGTTCAAGGATTCTTGTATTTTTTTTAAAGAATTCCCTTTAAAACAGGTGTTTTTAGAATCTTACATGATGCCATGACTCCCAGTGCACAGCACGGTCACAGCTGGGTCAGAAGGACAAATTCCCTTCTGTAAGGATGGGCATAACATCACCTTTTTCACCATTAGCAGTGAGGTGGTTGCGGAGATGAAGTAACTCAAGGTGAGCTTGGACTCCAGGAATAACTTGGGTGGATTTGCACTGAACATCCCTGGCACTGATCCCAAGAGGCTGCTTTCCCAAAAACGTGCTATTTGTGCAGACAGAGCACTGTCTTGGACGGGGTCTGATTGAAGCATCTAAATGATTTTTCCTGAGTATGTGAGAGTCTCTTGGGCACAACACTTTAATAAATATTTGACCTACCCTGGGAGGGTTTATTGGAGCTTAGGCTGTCTTAACTCAGCAACTCAGGAGACACCAATCCAACAAACTGTTGATACTCTTAATTTAGCCTTTTCTGAATTCCTGTCGGTGGTCTGGGCCTCGCCAGAGTGGCTGCCTACCTCCTCCCTTGACAGATTATTTAATTGTGGTCAGTTCTGGATAGTTACGATTTATGATCTGTTGGTTGTGTTCATGAATGCTTTGGGAACGGTGCTCTTTTCTTGGATTGAGTTTGTCCAGATGTATCAATATTTTGGTTTAGATGATATAAAATAAATGGGTGAGATTAACTGTCTGCGACGTTCTCTTTTAGCGACAAAGTAGAACCATTTTTCACCTTGGGAGATGTCTTTAAAACAAATATCGAGGTCTGCAAAATGATTATAGCAGCCCGTGCACCAGTGGCTTCCCGTTAGCCCTTGCTACATCTTTTTGGCATCACTCTTGGACCATGAGAAGACTGCAGGGAATGCAGGTTGTGATGCTCCTGCGATAAAGGCTTGGGATGGAGTAAGGATGACCTAAGTGTGAAAGGATGGGGTGAAATCTTTTCAGCTCTCAGGCAGCTGGTGCTGCTCTAATAGGAGATGAGCTGGGAAATGGTTTGGAGAATTTTGTGATGAGAATGGAAAAGCTGTAATGTGATTTTTAATTTTATTTATTTATTTATTTATTTTGTTATTTCCTTAGCTCTGATGGAGCGAAGCAGGTCCGATCTCCAAAGACTGATGTTATCTTGAGTTCCTCACAGCCTGCTCCTTTGTTGCTGCTCTTACTTAGGGTAATGCCGCTCTCTTATGTGCAAGGGGCTTCTGAATAGAGCAGTGCCAAGGTGCTTGCATTACAAAACCGAGGAGCTGAGGCTTGTTAATGGGAATTGAAGAGCCCATTTCCCCTTAGCACCCGCCTCTGCCAGGGGGGTGAGGAGCAACAGCAGAAATGGGTCGTTCAGATGTTCAGATCCTTCAACTGTTATGGAAAAAACCAAGATGAAAACTCATGTGGGTAGTCTGTGCCAATGGAAGTCCTGCTGAATACACACCAGGGGGTGGGAAAGCCAAGTCCCTGCTAAAGAGCTGTGTGTTTGTTGTTTGTGGAACCAGGATGGTTTAACTTGCTTTCTGTAGGATTCTTGATTACTTGATGATCCTTGGGTTCAGAAGACAGCCACAGGCCAACTAGGTTGCACCAAAAGCCCCTTCCCAGTAAGCCAGCAGCTTGGCTTTGGTGACGGATGGCCAGTAGACCACACTGGGGAAACAGTGTAAGAAAACTGCAGGAATTGGATCCTTCCAGATTCAGGTTATTAGTTTTGCCATTCACCGTTAAGAAAATCTGCTACGACCAAAATGAAGGTAGGAGGTAGAGATATAATAAACCTATTGTGAAAGAGTTAGTGTGGAGGAAGGCAGATGGTTTCTTTTGAGGAACGGTAAGAGCAGTCAGCTTTTCTGATAGGTTAAATTGGGCATTTCAAATGATTCCAACTAGGTAGGAAGGATTTTCTGCAGAAGGCATTAACTGGGTCGGGCTGGCTTCCAAAGGTGACATTTGACGACGTGCCTTGAGTTTGACATGGGGGATACTGGAAAGGGGGTGATGTAAGTGTGAGTTGGCCAGACTGGGCTGTAGAAAGTCCTGGCCGGTGCTGTACTGTACAAATGTAGGAGTAAATTGGCTACTTCAGTCTTGACAACAGTTCCTTTTCTTTTTCATTTTCTTTTTTAAGAGAAAGAGCTATTTCCACAAGGTCTGATTTTTGATACAGAATCATAGAATCATAGAATGGTTAGAGTTGGAAGGGACCTTAAACACTTCCAGGTGACCAGGTTGCTCCAAGCCCCATCCAGCCTGGCCTTGAACACTTCCAGGGATGGGGCATCAACAACTTCCCTGGGCAACCTGTTCCAGTGCCTCACCACCCTCACAGGAAAGAACTTCTTCCTAAGATCTCATCTAAATCTCCCCTCTTCCAATTTAAAACCATTCCCCCTCGTCCTGTCACTCCACTCCCTGACCAAGAGTCCCTCTCCAGCTCTCCTGGAGCTCCCTTCAGATCCTGGAAGGCTGCTCTCAGGTCTCCCCGGAGCCTTCTCTTCTCCAGGCTGAACAGCCCCAGCTCGCTCAGCCTGTCCTCGTAGGAGAGGGGCTCCATCCCTCTAATCATCTTAATCATCATATTTCTCAATTATTTTTGCTTTGCTAAGCTAGAGAAAGCTTTGAGTATATTATACCTGCAGAGCTGTGTTGTTTTTTGGGTTTTTTTTTTTGTCGAAGGCCAATCTGATAGAAATAAAACAACAAATGCATCAAAAGGAACACTTTGTTTTCTTGTGCAAGTGTGTAATATTTCATGTAACTTTCATGTGCGCTTCCAGTGGGATGGAGGTATTTAAAGACCAAATGTGTGTTTTGTCCCTAATAATCAACGCTGATAAAACAGCCTAAACTCTTAAATTGCAGGGAAAAAAAGTAGTTTTCTCAAAGAAATATGTATATCTCATTCTGAGCTCTGAGGCTGATGGAGCTGGAGCCAATGAACGTGTTTCCAAAGTGGAATTTTCACCTTTTTAAAGAGAAAATGTGATTAATCTGTCCTTGTGAAAGCCTTCTGGTGTATTACCCAGGCCCTTGGTGTGTTGCAGTCTTTCAGTGGCAATGCTTGCTCAAAATCTGGGATATTTTATTACTTACTTTTTAAAAAAACTGTTGCTTGAGTTACTAAAGGTGTGGTTGTAGTGAGAAGTTGCGCGTTTCATTTGAAGCTGATTACTTTAACTTTGAAAATATTTGCGTAAGCTTTCCTTTGGTTTGCTAACTCATTCTCTAGAAGTGACAGTAGTTTAATTAGAAAACCCAGTTTGTATTTATGGAAAGTGTTCACATGCTGTCTTTTATGAAAGCTGAAGAATTCAAGAAGGAACACAATGTTTCCCACAAACCATACATCTCCGCAATTCCACAGGCTCTCAGCAGCTGGACTAAAAAGGTTTTTAATACGAGTTATGTGTTTAATTAGGGAAGGGAGCCTTGGCAGATCTTCTGACTTATAGTTCATTTTAAAGTCTTCCAAAAAGCAGGGAAAAAAAAAAAAAAGAAAATGAAAAAAAAAAAGAAAAAGAAAGAAAAAGAAATCAATCCAATTTGGTTTAATTGTCATATATAAATTAAGAACTCATTTTTTTCCACTTCACAAAGCTATCTTCTCCGGCCCCTCCTGATGGATTGCACAGGGCAATTACTTCCAAATGAGGAACGCCGGGGCTGGAATTCTGCAGTGAGTTCTCATGGGCTCCCAGCAGCCCCCGCGCTGCCCCGATCCCCCCATCACAGCCCTGCGGTTTCCCAGTGCTCCACGAGCATTTGCCTCCATGGTTTCTCCCCCAAGACGGTTCCCCAGCCCAGAGAGAAGCTTCTTCCAAAAGCTCAAACCCTCTTGAGAGTGGACTCTGGGCAAGGACAACATTTTGCAGGAGATTCCCACCCGGAGCATCCATCCTGATAGTTCCACATGAGACAGATCCAGGCTTTTACAGCTCTGATTTTGGGGTTCTCCTTCTCTCTCTCCCCTTTCCAAACTGGTAAATATTTTGGGTAATAACAGTTTATTCCCTTTGTACCAGTTGTGTGTGGGAGAAGATCAGTGTGATCAGTAGAAAAATCAAAGTAAATGGGTTGAAACCACAATAATTTAATGCAAGAGTACAAATTGCCTCCCCGTTCCTTCTATTAGGTTTAACTCTTGCTAACAAGTATGAAACAAATTGCGATGGGAAGAGTTGCTTCAAGATGACTGAAATTTCTTTAGTGTCTTCAGGAGGAAATACACACTGAATTTGAGCTCTGGGATTATTATGTGGCAAGCTGGACTTAAAAAATATTTATATTTCTATATTTATCTCTTAGCAGCCCTCAGTTTCAGGATATATTGTTGAATAGAGCTAAGGATGGATGTTTTTTTTTATTATTTTTTAGTTTTTTAATCTAAACTAGGAAAGTTTTGGGGGTTACAGAGGTTAGCAGCCTGCTTCATTAAGTTCCTTTTAAGACCCACCATGTGTCCCTGGGCTGCTGCAAGGCACGGTGTCTGCCTCGCTGTCTCCTCCTTGCCCTCAAGAAGCCAAAATGTTAAACCGGTGGAGTTTACTAGATCTGACAGAGAAATTCTTCACGTCTGGCCTAGATGTCTAACTAAATTTGGTATGTATCTTGTGGGCTGGGGCAAGTGCTGGAAGCTATTAGAATGCAGAACAAAAAGCTCTATTCAAGGACTATCGCCTTCCTGCCGGGGTAATCCAAGTATCAAAAATTTAAAAATATGGGGTAGGAGACTGTGGCTGCCACAGACGAGAACTTTTAAAGGTGTCTAGAACATCACTCACTTTCAAATGTTGCTTCTTATGGTATATGATTAATTTGAAAAATGCACCAAAGAAGCCCAATAGAGCATGTACATATCTATCCAATTAAATAAAATTGAACACTTTTAATAAAGTGGAGTTGCAAGCTGGTAAAAATTTTCTCTTGTCACTCAAAGTTAGGACAGGAAAACATTTTTCTTTCCCTTGAAATAGCTGTATTTATTATATCTGACCTGTTTAACATTGCTGGTTTTACTTAAGAACAAGAAAGAAACAAATGCTTTTCATCGTTTGATGCCTTTTCTGTAGCATGAAATTGTGTTACCAAGAAAAATAAGGTAGAAATGGTTTCCAAAACACAGCCCAGAATAATCAAACAGTCTTTTTTCTAAAAAAAAAAAAGAAGCCGGTTAATCCTAATTGTTTGAATCTATTATAAATTATTTACTTTCTGAACAGCAGCTTGTTCTTGTTTTTAAGCTTTAACACAGCTATATATGGGGTTTGGTTTTCAGTGGTGTCTTCAGGAAAGGTGAAAATGCAGTGAGAATACTTGCAGTGCTTAGAGAAAACCAGACCATAGAAACTGCTTCAGCTTCCAGTTTTGTTCTGTCCATTAGCTGCTTCCTAATGAAAGAATTCCAGGCAATGGGAGAGCCACTGAACTATATTCTGTGCTCAGTTGGCTTTTAGTGTATACTTTTGGTTATATTTTTGAGATATTTATACAGATTTCTTGGTTTTTTGGAGGGGGGGTGTCATGTGCTATAATGGATTTGCCTGAAGAGCAGAGCTGCTCCATGCATGGCTGAGCTGAACATCTTTAGTCATTCCACAGCCAGAAGCATGGGTTATTTATATTATTTGTCTTACATTTTAGTTGCTTTACTTACTTTATTTTACTAACGAACTGTGCAGCCGGTACCAGGCAAGCCAAGGGAAAAAAAATCAGCAGCACTGAGGCCCCAGCAGGCAGATGCTGAGGGTGTTGGAGTAAAGTGGGAGTGTTTCTGTTGGAATTGCTGGAAAACGGGCAAAGATGAAGGAGGCAAGACCTTGATGGGGTGGGTTTGTGCACACCCACCCCACACCATTTCATAGGGAAGTCCAGTTGCAGCAGATGCCTGAGGTTGCTCCCAGGAGGGCCCAGTTCTCTCCTTTCCGACTTTTCCCCACAGTCTGTTGTCCAAACAAATCTTGAAAACCATTGGATTAATTACTTATTTCCCTCTCTGTTTTACCAGCGACTTTAAATACGAGAGAGGAAAATTCAGTGTGCTGGTTTACATTCAATTTGCTTATCTCCCAGAGGATTTTGAAGAGAAATCCCAGAATGATATGGATTTGGAAAGGACCTCTGGAGATC
>VXBW01007872.1:1589008-1638594 GCA_013400375.1 Thinocorus orbignyianus | reverse complement strand
TTCCAACTCCAACCATTCTGTGATTCTATGATTCCGTGCTTTGACTCGCACACAGGGCACCTGCAGATCTCTCTCTCACACACACACCCCCAAAAAAGAAAAACAGCAGAAAGGAAGAACTTGAAAAGTTGTCATTAATAATAGGGAAATACTCAAAACTTACCCTGCATGGCAGATGGGAGTCCTTTGTTTCCCTGTGCCATTAAAAAAAAAGAAAAAAAAAGTAGCAAAAAAACTAAACCCAGTTTGCATGAAAGTACTGTGAGAAGTAAAATCACACAAACATAAAACCAGCCCTGCACACATGACAGTCGGTTAGTGATCTGCTGGGGTGAATGGCCTGTTCACAGAACGGTTTGGGTTGGAAGGACCTTAAAGACCATGAAGTTCCAACCCCCTGCCCTGGGCAGGGACACCTCCCACCAGAGCAGGTTGCTCAAAGTCCCACTCCTCAACAAGGAGGTTGAAGTGAGGTTAGAATGGATGGACCTTCAAACCAGCACTTCAAAATGGGGGCTGCTCTCCCCCCGGAGTTCCACTGGGCTGGCACCAAGACACTGACCCCAGCCAGGCTGTTTGTGAGCACCAGCTCCTCTGCACAGAGCCCCACTGACACCACGCAGGCTGAAACGGGAATTAAATCCAGGCTTGGAGTATTCTTAAAATGAGACTTGAGCCACAAACCTGCCTTTTGCTTCTGTGGGGGGCTCCCTCTGACTTCCTGTCACACTGCTTCTGCCATCAACATCATCAACAATATGACCTAGATCTCTGTGGCACTTTCCATCAATAGATCTCAAATAGGCTTTATAAAGACCATCAATAGCAACCCTTCTGCTCTACACGTGGGGAAACTGAGGCACAGGGTGTGTCCAAGGGCACAAGATCAGAGCTGTTAGCCAAGCCCCAGTCCTCTTCTCTATGAGAAGGAAGAGCTCCTGCAGGTGCAAATTAAGCTTTTAAGGCCTGTGTTCTCATGGCAGAAATCCTTGAACCCAGCTCTGGAGACAAGTTTCCAAAACTAGGATTTCCAAACCCTTTCTATTCTGTTAGTTCCCACTGGATGGCTGTATTTATCCCCTGGATGTGTCTGTTCTTCCTCTGCCTGTGGCCATACTTCTGAAAGACTGCCTTATTTTTGTTATATCCCAAAATGACTAACTTGAAATTAGAAGCATTCGTATCACAATAGCTCGTCAAAATCATTCAGAGGAAAGGCAGCGAAGATAAAATATCAAATCCCTACGTAAGTTTCTAAAGGTCTTTAAAAACCAAGGAGTCGTTTTCCTTCATTGCCTCCCACAGAAGTTCAGGCGACTGCAGGCATTGCATTCTAGGAAGCTGAAGAGAGTTTTTAATCTGCTTCCACGGCCAGTTCAAGGTCTTTGTCGTCAAAGCTCTGAACGTATCTGCACCCAGCTACAAAAAGTGCCTGCACCTGCATCTACAAATCACAGAGATATCGGTGTTCCTCTGGGACAAGACAGACCGCAGAGTCCAGAAGGAAGCAGCCAGGGACAAAACACGCACCGTCAAGGTTGCTGCGAACTTCCAGAGGAAACCAGACAAACGCAGCCTGAATCACTTCTAGGAAATGCTGCAAAACTTTCCTCTTTTAAAAGATTTTCCCATCATAATCACGGCAACGTTCGCAGCATCAACTCTTCCCCTTCCCACATAGAGAAAAAAATATGCTGCCCCCAAGCAGAGCTTTCTCAACCCAGAGAGGGCAGACACTCCAGGAAGGCCACCAGGGATTATGCTATTACCAGTCTAATTACCACAGAAAATGCTTACATGAAACAATGAGAGAGGGTAGAACAGACCCAAAGGTAAAATCAGTGGGGACCTTTTGAAGCAAGCAAATCATCAGAGACTTTGTTCTGCCTGCAGGGAAGGAGAAAAGAGGCCCCGAGTTAGTAATCTGGATTTACTAAAGAAAAAAAAAATTAAAAAAATCAAGCAAACAAGAAAAAAAAAAAATAAATCCCCCCAAACCCACAAAACACACAAGTACTTCTTAGTTTCATAACTTTATATCTGGTGCCCTCCTAAAGTGCAATTTCTTTCCTGGGTCCAATCAGCTGCTATGGTTTTCCAAGCCTTTCCAAAAAGGCCCGGAGGCCTCTTCGAGTTGGAAACACAGGCCTCATGGCTACATGACCCTCCACGTAGCCGACTGTAGGAAGCATTAGGAAAATATAAAGCCCTACCAACACACAAGCGATTTTCTACACGTGAAAAATATGCCTAGCTCAGCACAGGCAAATTGTTCAAGAGCAGGCAACCTGGCAATTAGCCAAAATACTATTAAGTGCCCCCTCCTCCAGCTGTCATTAGTATTCACATCTCTCTCTCCCTTGTTGCCAGGTATACCTGTGAGATTCCATGCAGGGAAGAGTCCAGAATGAGTTGTTATTATATATGACAGGATATAATCTTTTGATTATTGCCATTTCAAGTTTTCCATGTTTTTGCAGCTCGAAAGGACTTGCTTGGCCTGGTCACAGAGCAGGGACCTGTTGTGCAAGATGATGTAACCACACTTTTTTTATTAAAGCCAAAAGCCATTCCCTGCCCACATAGCTTCCAGTGTCAGTTACCACAGCACATGCTGGGCAGACAACAAAGAAACCGGGAGAACGGACAAGAACACAGGAAGATGAGATAGCAGCAAAACAAATCTCAGTGTGAGGACCAGGCACCATGAGTCATCTCCTGCCTGGACAGAGAGCAGAGCACTTACGAGCTACCACAAGTAGATGAGATTTCTGAATGTCATGGGTCAGATACCACCCAGAACACGAAGCAGAACTTGTGTTTTGAAGCCTTGAGGCAAGTGGCCGTGAGGTTTCCCCAGCAGAACACAGACACGGACTGACGGGCAGTTTTCAGGTATCTCAGCCGCTGTTCAAGATCATAAGGATCTTCACACTGGTGGAGCAGGTCAAGAGCCATCTCCCATTTGCCCTGGGGCACAGTTTAGAAGTGAGGTCCTCGGAAAGAATGCAGTGTTTTATGAAAAAAACTCTTGAGTTCAAGAAGATGGTCCGTATTTTTGCCTTGAACATTTACCTCAGCAGCAATCAATGCAGAGCCAAGTCCAAGTCACCAGCAGTCCTTCAGGAAACTCAAGCCCTTCTGAATCCAAATTTTGTCTGAATGCAAAATTTCTCATAAAGCACACAACATGCAGATTGCTTCCAAACCAAACTGAAAAAAACCTCAACAACAATCAGCGTTTGGGGAAAAAGAAAATTTAAAAGATGTAGAAACAGTCTAAGTGAAAGGAATGTAATTACATACAGCGAGAAACAGTTCATGAAGATCAGCACTGTGTGCAGAGGAAAAATAAAGGGGAATTTCTAGTCACGTGACTCATCATGTTTTATGCAGTTACTCCAAACTACAGCAGGATATTTAAACGTTATTTTATGTAGACGGGGGAAGGAAATGCTTAAATCATTTGTGGTCCCTTCTGACACCATAAAAAAATAACCAACCCCAATTACCCTATTTACTTCTCAAAGATGAAGCCGTGGTAGCCTTTTACTGATGGATTTTAACATGCTGTATCTACATTTTTTAGCAATAAAACCCGATTTTCAAAAAAATTTTAAATATTAAATTCTTTCATGTGACTTTGCACTGCTGCAAATCTAACACTGCTCTGCTTTTAGCAGCACTACGCTCTTCTTTCAGAAACATCTAAAGTTCAACAGCATCTTCACCTCTGACCAGGGCTCACAGCAGCTTTTGAGATTTAAAAAAAAGCATATAATACAAATCCTAATGTGAATGATGTAATGGCAATACTCTGGATAAATATGCCCAAGGCAAGATGAATCCAGTGTCACTGTTGTTTGTACTAGCATTTGCTTTTCTGCAGTAGACAGAGCATATGAAGTTCTTAGCACGTCTGTAGCTCTGGTGTGAAAGCAGGGTCAGCGTGCATTTCTGGGGTCCCTCTCAGACCCCATAACACAAGGGACACAGCAATCTGTTCCAGCTTCTAAGCTCAGAGAGTACTTTTTGAATGCAGACTGTGCTCATAAGCTTTGAGGACTGAAGGTATCTTCAGGTCAGTCACTGGTTTTGACCAAAAGTGAGACCATCACATTTCTTAACAGCCTTAACCAGTTTATGCTGAGATGAAAGTTACTAAGTAACTATAATTATCCTGGAACTCCTTGCTTAAGTTAAACAGGCCTTTTTGACCCAGAGAGGGTAATACTTCTTTAGACAAACAGGTAAACAAAGGCACAGAAAGGCAGGCAAGGAACCAAGGTCACACCATTAGTTATTATCATTTTTGGAAGTACAATTCAGAGGCCACTGCCTGATCATGAGACCTCTGTGAAGCTGTCTGAGGCAGACAGGCAGGGTGGGTTTACAAGCTGCTGTCTTAACACTTCAGTGACAATTAGTCTCTTCTACAAAAAGTCAGTTCTTTAAGAATAATCATGTGTAAAATATATATATTTTTTTTTTTTTTTAAAAAAAAGGCAAAAAAAAATAAGCTTCCCAAATGATAGCTTTGGGCTTGCTTGTGAAAAATTACCCATTTGTTTAATTGAAAAGAGCGATTTATCAGGCTAATTTCCTTCTAGCAACCAGAGACCTTTCAAAACTTGATTGCAGTTAATGTGCCAGTGTTTCAAAGCATTTTATTCAAGTATCAAATAGGCTAATGAAGACCTTTAATTTACTGTAGAAGCACAGAGCGGGCTGAGTAGGTCAGATATCTCATGCTCCTGGGGCAGCAAAGGTGTGGATGAGACTCTGCTGTTGCATCAGTTCCTCAGGGAGGCCCAGATGTCCTGCTGGGGAGTGGGAGGCAAACCAGTAAAAGCATGTGCAGAGGCAGCTCCCACACTGGGTACAAGCCACGTTACTCCTAACAGGAATAGCAGCAAAGAGCTCCAATTAAACATTCACAAGCCAGCTCACAAACAGAGATTGTACAGTTGAATACCTTGGCCAGGAAGGACAAAAGCTCACCTCTCGGTTCCCTACATTCTACGCTTTGGTAACATGAACAGCTGCTGTTCTAGAAGAACACAAACCAACGGAACTCCCAGGGCTGGGGTGGGGAAAGGAAGCTCCAGCACTTGTTATAAACGTTATAGAGCCCCTGGACAGAAGAGCTGAAATAGCAAGTACCTGCCCTGTGTAGCTGAACATATCTACCAACTGCAGTGCCAACCATCTGCAAGTAACCCACCAAACCTCAGTACACCACAGAGTGGCAGGCTAATACCATCCCCATCTAAGGTGAGCAAAATTTGCTCAACCTTGGCCTATGAGGAGCCAAGCATAGATATTTGGTCTTAGTATTTTCCTCCAATTATTCTCTCAGCTGTGAGTGGCTGGCAAAACTTGTTTACATCCTTGGAGATCCAAAGGCTGTGGCCACTCCTGTGAACCCCTCTTTCCCAGTGACATCTAGGTGCATTTATTAAGTTGCACCTATGACTCTACTGGAAACATCCAAAGTCTAGGAGGGAAAATTATTATTAAAAGAGGAAAAGCAGTGCACATTGCTGAACCAAAACACCACATGAGATAGAAGCTGAAAGTTTCCTAGCCAAGATGCTGACCACACCGGTTTACTGATCAAATGAGGTACTTAAACCTTTTTGATGTAGTAAGCATTATTGAAACAGACCCAGTTCAGCCCATTAGCTCTACACAAAGCCAGGTGAAATAACTAGAGTCACGTCCACTTCACGAAGGCTCAAAATTATTGTTGATGCACAACTGAGACAGTACAGCTCAGGATGTGGGAAGGATGTCTTCACAGCTTCTAGTAGGTGTTAAAGATGACCTCATCTTCTCATTTACTTCTGATACTGAAATAGGCAATTGAAGAAAACATTGCCCCTCCTCCCCCCAGCCTCCTAAAGATCAACACATCTGCAAACACATTCTGCAAACCTAAAGGAAGAAAGCCAGATTGGAGCCTGCCTTATCTCTTCTGACTTGCTAAATGTACTTCAGGCCTCAAGCATCACATGACTGTACATAACGTGAGGATACAATAACTAATGTGTCTTTCATAACGGATCAGCAGGGATCAGCAGTGTTGAACAAACACCCTTATTTGCAAAAGCACCTTTTCAGCCCATGAAGCAGGTGACCTTGTCTCCCAAAGGTTACAGTGCAAAGTTAATGATCTGCAAATTAAGGGTTAGAAGCCCAGGTGAAATTCATCAACAGCTCCCCCTTAACTTCACCCTGAATCAAACCAGAATGAAACAAACAAGAATCCTAGTGCAATAAAAGAGATCGGTTCCTGACAGCGCAGGAGGCAGTGGACAGTGTGCTTTCTGCATGAAGGCTCCTGCTGGTGGGGACCAGATTTCATGAGAAGGCATAGATCAGTTTTGTTTATAATGTCCTTAGTTATACCTCTAACTGAAAAGTGTAATGAATCTCTCAGAGTCCTACCTGAGTACGTGGTATACGAGGTAGAACTTTACAGCCAGCTGAGGGCTCCTAAAGACCAGGTCAAAGTTTAAGCTATACACATTTTCCAGAACAGTCTTCTACACGCTGGAAAGTACAAACTGCACAGGATGAGCATCCGTATGCCCTGCTGGACCACAGGATACAGGCATTCACCAGGTTTAACTTCAGATGAAGTTAAAAACTTCCCTGTGCATTGCCTCTCCCATTCTTAATAAATGACATCCAGTATCTTGTCAGCAAGAAGGCCTCATTTGCCCCCGTATGGGCAGAGTAACCTCACGCACACAGGTGGCGGTTTGCATCTGACCACAGCATGCTTCTCTTCCAACTGGTGGAGCTAAGTTGGGCTCAAAGGACTTCGTCATTTCCACTTGGGACCCCTTGAATCTCTTGGTCAGTATAACCTCTGGATAAGTCCTGGGGCTTTTTTGACTTTGTGGTCCTGTGAATGCATGCCATGCTTTTTCCCGGCTAGGGAGTTTTTGGCTGTGGCAACGCATTTACTGCTGTTACAGTCTGCCCTAAGGGACTAATTCCTACACATTTGCTGTGCTTGTCAAAGCTTTTGTCTGGCTACAGGACTGACAACGAGCTCCTCTGACAGAACTTCAGCAAAGAGGAGGAAACAGCAAATATTTTAAATCCACTCTAACGCCTGCTCCCTTTAAGAGAAGCTGAGGCAAGCTGGCAGGAATCCCAGCTGGGGAAGGCGGCTCTGCTGACACAAAGCAGGGCCTGTTGGTCATTTGTCTGTAAGAGGTGGAGGGCCTGAGCAGGCATGTCCAGGTCTCTCTTGGCAGGAGCTCCAACAAGGAAGCAGCCTGGTCTCTCTGACAGCCTCCGTTTTCCTCCAGCACATTGTCAGCATCCATTCCCTCCTGTTTGTCTTCTTCAGAAGGGTCTTTTTCTTTTTCCCCACATGATTACTTTGATATAAATGAGCCCTCCTGGAGTGACTTAGAAGCTAAAGCCCAGTTGTTCCCATAGTCTCTAACATGGGGTCTTCCTTCAAGTATCTCAGCCCTTTTGATTCCAGGCAGCACATTCCAGCAAATACTTGAAAATACTCTCCTCCTCCTGCCTCTCATACCAGGATAAGACTTTTAACCCATTGTTATCCCTTGAAAACAGGATACAGCAGCACGTACAACAGCTACTCTCCACAGAGTTTAATACCAGAGACAGAACAAAACCGAAATGGAGGACGTATGAAAGAGACACAAAAATAACTGCACAATTAGGAAATGTACACACATTTGCCTACATAAGGCCCGCTTCTGTAACACTTGGGAGTCATGTATAATTGCTTCAGGCTCCAATTTGCAAGTGCAAAAATTGTGAAAACATCATCTCTATCAACAGCACACACCTGCAGAGAACTGGAAACACATTTACACATCTTCAGGTTGTGTTCCACCACAGTGACCAGGGATCACTTTTTACTTGGTTTATACACCATATTTGTAGACTCATAGAGGCTGCAAGGGAGGAGCTGCTGAAATAAATTCAGTGATGATCACAACGAGCTGCAGAACTGGACCATCTTGCCTTGAATCCTGTTTCTGACAGTAGCAAATGCTGACGGCAGAATGTAAGAGTAAGACATTTTTTGTAGCCTCTTCTGCTGCACCCTGTCTAGTGTTTAACAGGTATAAAAACCTCACATTCTTCTAAGCCACTCTGTAGACCTTAAGCCTTTATTTCAAGAGCAGAATTTTAGTAGCAATAATCCAAGTGCCCCAAGGAACTAAAGCTGAATTGAGGAACAAAGAGTCTTTAAGACAGCAGGGGAAAAAGCACTGAGATATTATAAAATAGAACGTTACAAACACTGAAAACAAGTAGACTAAAGAAATGGGACAGCAAGACTCACAGGGGAGCAAGTAGAAGGAGGAATAGTCAACTGCATTTAACTGCACAGAAAGTTTGCTTTATATAAAACATTTCCACTTCTAGGCTTAAATCATAGCTTTCCTCTGCCACTGGCCCCAGTGAAAAAAAACACAACAGCAACAACACCACAAAGAATGTCCCAGCTTTGGGGATCAAGGGAGATATTCAGGCACTATGTTTTATAATATGGTCACACATATCCCCCTCCCAACTGCTTTCTCTCCCCTTCTATAACCACCCATGTCTTTGTCTGGAGAGCTGACAGGTTTAAATAGAGCATACAAAACTGGCTGTTTTCAAGACCCCATTTCTGCCTGTATCAGACAGCATGTAACAGACTTCTTTACACTCAGAGTCACTTTTTCGAATTTCAGTTTTGATTACTTCAGGGCTGTGTTTCACACCATGCTGTTATTTATTTTAATGAACTCTGCCTACTCTATCATTTGGTTCAAACTAGGAGATCTTCGGAGCTGTTATGCTAGACAAATTCAGGATGATACAGCAAAGTAACCTAAATGGAATGAGGCCAAACAACATGTAATCATGTCTAACAAGGAGGGAGGGCAGAGAGTGCCGAGGGGGAAGGGTGGGGAGAAGTAGAGATGCAGGAAACTCCGTACACAGAAAACCAGTGCTTCTTACTAGACATGAGGTCTGACAAATAAACAGGAGGACAGCTCTGTCTGAGAGGGGAGAGCAAGATCTGGCAATCAGGTGGATGGACAGTGAAAGCCATTTTCTGACCTGCCAGCTGATTTTTTTGTAGTGGCCTGTTTCCACAAGGGGGAGAAATGTAGTCCTAGAGACAGAATCCTACAGTAAATTGCTCCTAGATTTTTGGAATTCCTGTTCATGACTAGTAAAAAGCAGAAAGGGGAAAAAAATAAATAATGGAGTTCCACCAAGAAAAGAGGCTCCAGACAGTTACCTGCTTCCTAATCTTCTTGTTACCTGAAGACTAAGCCTTCTCAGTTCTTGAACTAGAGTCTTCCTTACCTCTCTTGCCACATAACTGAAATTAATTTCTGCTCTCCTTACTGTAAGGGGAGTGAGCAGGCAGTGCTTTTGTGATCTGCTTCTTGGGCAGAGCTACAAACAGGATCAAGTTCTGAGGCAGAGGTAACACTAAATGGGTCCACATGTTTGCAGAACAAATATATAGCTGAAGGTAAGCCAATATATTCACCAAGATGTCTCACTGCTTTTGCTCCAGCAGGTTGAATGACAGAAAGGTGTCTGCAATGGAATCATTTGTCCCAAGGGAAAATGATAACGGAATAAAATAGTATATGGTATCTGTTTTAACTTAGGAACATGCAAATAAAATAAAAAAAGGCAGGAGATACTGAAGCCTAAGGAAGAGCAGAAGTCCTTGAGGTTTTTATTCCTTCCTCATATACCAACTACACTCATGGAAGCACTTCATGTTGTTCTCCAAATTCTTGGTCATGAACCTACAACTAAGCATACCAGAACTCCCCCTACTGAGGAGCTACCACAACCACAACTAAGTATTTGGGGAATTTCTTTGGCAAAAGACTTCTCTGTTAGAAAGTGCTGATTTGTTGAAACCAAAGCTTTCTGTGGAAAAACATCAGCTTTAGTGAAATATTATCTGGGACAAGGCTCTTGTGTTCACAGTGCAGTTGCTTGGCAAGACTAGGCAGACACAGCTTTCCTTCTGGGGCTCTTCTCCAGTGCCCATGCACTGTAGGGTCAGACAGATGAGCAGACAGACATACAAACACAAACCAGAAAGGGCAAGCTCTTTAGTGTGGAAGGCCAGATTTAGAAGAGGGGTTCGAACCTGGCCTTTCCCACTGGGCTACTACCATATGGGACGGGGGCTGGATCCTGTCTCAGTATCTTTCTTCATAAGACAGGCTCAGGCCCCTTGGTTTTCATTTTCAAAAAGAGAACATTCAAAAGGACAAAACCAATAAACTTTTCACAAAACAGCGCTCTGTTCCCACTCTCTAGTTTTAACATAAATGATATCATTGCACTCACACTGGGGACTTGATAATTATTTTGGCTGGAGAAAACTAAACAAACAAGAACAAAACCTTGTAACTCTGTGTGATAGCACTACATTTAGAAAGATTAAGCATAAGACTTCAACTTAAAGACATCCTGCCTTGCTCTCTACTCTTCAGCCTGGTGATGCTTAGAACGCCTAAAGATCTGTCTGAAAATGCCAGATTCTCCATTTAAATGATGTGGTGGTTTCAAAGAAACTGCAGGAAGTTGGGAGTTTTTATCCCAAACAGAGAACAGAAAGGCTCTTTCTGGTTCTTGAATCTCATTCTATGCTATCACGAGCAACTGCATTGTTTAACTCCCTTCCCAAACACCTCAGGCCCCAAGGACTTTTAAAACAGCTCAGCTGCTTGGTAAATTCTTAGCTCAACCTGGGTGTGCGTCTGTCTGTGTTGGTGGCTGCATGAGGGCTGTTGCTGCATGTGCTCAGGGCTGAGGAGCTTGGAATGTGCTGCTCCAGGGTGTCTCTGCTAAAGGCAGGTGATGCATGTTTCTCTGAAGTTGTCCAAGAGAACTGTGCCTCCTCCCGATTCTGTGTTTCCAAGGTAGCAGCATCAACTGGCTTCCAGTCACTATCGACCCTGGACAAAAACAAATTCAATAATTACCTTCTGGAAATATTTATATGCCTAACAATAAAATATGACATTTTAAAATGTTTTGGGTTGGTTTGTGTTTTTTGAGGGTCATACACTATGAAAACAGGATGAAGACAAAATCCTGTAGATACTACTTGCTGGAAGACATATGAGTAAATTAACTGAGGTTCCAAAGCAACAGTGACGACCACTCTACAAAGAAGCTGTGAGCCCACAGCCACCTTGACACAAGTGTGCAGGTAGGTTTAAAAATCGAGCCACAGCCATTTCAAAAACCATGGCATTATCACATCTTAAGTCCCTTTGCTGGTCCAAAATAAGATTTATTTCTGGATCTACATTAGTGACTGACATTTTTATGTCCCTGATTTGCTGTGGACAATCACTGTTGTGGCAACAAGTGATAATGCCTTGCAATTTAGGATTTGTTGATCCATAAGCCATTCAGGAAGGCACAGCCCAGGGAGAAAGCAACAATGACCATTTAGAGAGCCATACAGAGATAGTCAAGAAGAGTTAAAGCATGCTGGTGTGCCATTAAACCTTCCCAAGCAATTATCAAAAGAAAGGGTAGCAGAGACACTTTGGTTCAAGGCTGTATTCTCCCATCAGGTTTTTGAGTTGTAAAACTCAAGGGCTAGAAAAGGCCAAGAACTTTCAAGAGCCACTTGATGAGAGCTCTTTGCCAAAGCATGGGTCAATGGAAAGCTGTGATGACCAAAAGTAAGACAAATATTACCCCCATGTCACAGCTTATTAGGATATTGACTTTCAGCACCCACAGAACTGCATCTGACAGACAAGGCAGCCACAATTCAATTAGCCATCTCTATAGACCCACCTTCAGTACCATTGTGGACATAATATACATTGAGAAAAGGAATAACAAATCTATCACCCCAAATACCATAAAAAAATTATGTTCCTAAAACGCAGACATTGAATATCTGTTTGATGCTAATCACTTATTACATTTCCCCTCCCCCATCCCCTTTCACCCCCTCTTTTTCTTTCATGAAAGTGTCTCACTTGCTTAGATAACTCAGTCTAAGCTTTGTAGGAAGTTATGGCTTGGCTATAGCTTGTTGACTAATGGTAGGAGAAATATACAATACATAATCCTGTAATGCTCTGTTCAGTCACACTTCAAAATCAGATTTCTGTACGCTGTTTACCTCTGCATTTAGAAATATTGACACATATTACCACCTTTTAAGTCTGTTTCTTCCCAACCTTCCACGTAGATATTCCCTTGAAAACACGGAAGTATCTATGACAAATTAGAAGATATGCATCAAATGGCTGATCACAGGAAGCTTCATCTAATAGGCAAGAAGGATATTACAATTACACCATTGGTCAACTCAGAGGTATGCAGAATTCACTTTCAGAGGTCACACATGAAAAGAAATAGTGAGGGCAAATGCTAGTAGGGACTTCTGTGGGCCTCAGTGTACTCCAGGAATGGTAAACTATAACATCAAACACTAATATCAGGATACCAGAATTTAAAGTCCTTCTACAAAGAGCAGGAATTAACCCTGCTTTGCGCTGCTCACTTATTCTCAACTAGATATTTTTCTGTCCCTTAATTTTCTAGAGTAGAATGAGAACCACTCTTCCAGCCAAAATGAGTGTGATATTTTTAAAATGTTATCCTCATTTAAATTAGAATGAAAGTCAGCTTCATTTTTTTTCCTTGAAACTATTCATTTTGTCTTATCTTTTTCAATTTAAACTTCCATTTATGTGTTTCAAACAGTACAGTTTATGAAAGAAATTGTTCAAAACAGATGTTTCAACAATGTCAAAACCTTTCCTGTAAAAATGATTTTAAAAGACAAAATGTGATAGGATAGTCTCAGAACAAGCCTCTCCTAAAAAAACCCATTTGATTTTAATGAATAATCGTTTTACAACACAGACATTTCAATAAGAAATTTGTGATTAATTCCTTCCAATAACCTCTCAAGAAGGAACATCCTTTTACTATCGATGAGCCCAGAATTACTGTGCAAGTGTGCTGAAGAGTGCTAGAGACAGGTATGTGCTCAAAGCCACCTGGGTACTTCTCCTTCATGATTTACTCTGGTAACCTCAGAGGAAGGAGAGAGAAAGTGTTCCTCTCCAAACGGTGCCAGAACAATGCCCTTGAAGAACCAGGCCAAAGTAGGTTGCTTTATTTTCAGTTGTCACTCCAATATCCTTTTGCATGCTTTTCAACAAGGAAGACAAGAAGAGTGCATTAAGTGGCTTTACGCATTCCACATTATCTTGTTCTGCATCTGTATTGACAATATATGCTGAGTGAGTTAAATTCATTCTTTAGAGCATGGCTGTATCTGAAATGATGTTCTCTTCCCAAGGATGTGAGCAGGGAGCATGTTCTGAATCTTGAGAGTCCACTCATCAGTGGACTATGCTGCCATTATAACAGTAAGCTGCCATGAAAACGATAGCTTCAATTACATTTTCATGATGAGAAGTTTCCACTAAAGCTGATTTAACAATACATTATACTCTCTATTTTCCATGCTTATGCCAATGACTTGGAAAATTGTAAAATAGTAAAATTTTGTACAATAGAATAATCCAGACTTAATTGCAACCTCCAAGTGTCAGCACTGCAGTTCAGTTTCTTCCCTTCACACCCCTGCACATTTCAAGTCCACAAGAAACAATGCTGCAATCAGAACCCAATTATAGAACTTGGTGCTCACTCCTGCACTCAGGTGTTCCTTCACCAAGCAGGTGGACAGATGTCTCTCTGCATGGCTTAAACTTTCTCTCTCTCAATACAGACTTGCTAACTTTTATAATTTCTTATTATGCAGCAGCAAATAATATAGAAAAACCTTCACAGAATACAGATGCCATTAATAGATGAATAAAGAAGAGAAAGAAAAACATGTTGATAACAGCTATATGATTATGGAATTCCAAAACTTTGCCAGATGAACATAGGTTCCAAATGGAACAGTACACTGTTGAACAGAAGTTCGTACAGTCAGATGACAATGAGTTGACCATATTTGAAAGTTTCTCAGATATAATTCAGTCGAAAAGTATCATCAAGGACACCTTTCAAACCTTGTATTTATAACCTTCATTCTTTGCAGCTCTATACCTCGGAACAGACAAGGGGCTACACATTATATTCTGCAGTGCTACTGTTCATTAAAGATAAGAGGAGAAAAGAAGGCATGCATGAGTGCATGCAATGGACAGATTAGACACCTAAGGCCACAGACAACAGCAGGAATACATTTGCTTCCATGATCTGCTTATGTTTTGCCCTAGAAAACACATTAGGAATACACTATTAAGAAAATGTCACCTGCCTGCTCATACTGAATGTAGAAGTTCATCACTCCTTAGGGTCAGAGCTTGAAGACAATGTAATTTATAAAGCAGCAATAGAAAAATCAGCTATTTACTTTCTCCAACCACAGTAAAAGAAATTACTGTTTTAAAATCACTCAAATTGGAGCAGGTCAGATTCTTGCCCAGCCCCAAGTAATTTAAATCATTATTGGACAAAACCCAACAACAAAAACCCAAACAAAACACAGCTTCGTGGGGATTTCTGCAACAAACTAACAGAACAAGATACTGTTAAATACAGGTGTTTACTTGCATAACCACCCGGGGTTTTTTCTACTAATGGAAATCACTATTGAGTGTCCAAACATACCACTCCATGAACTGGATCTGTTTCAGAAAGATGTGAGTAGAGACGTAGAAGGGTCAGCAGAGATGCTGCCCAAACCACTCAGCCTTGTTCTATGATATGTTAGCAGCATTGGAGGACTTCACTAAGAGTAAGAACTGCAGACTAGGAGTCTTTTTGGTATGAAAAGTTGTGCATAAACACCTCTCTTCCAAGACAGATGACAGCATTTGCCCCCAGAAGATCACTGCAGTTTTCTCCAGAGCTCAGCAGGAGCTGCTGAATACTTGCAAAAAAAAGCAAGGCTAGACCAAATAAATCCAAGACTATTTACTAATCACTCATCCATTGCTTCCAATCTTGTCTCTTCTCTCATTTGCCTGGGGCCTGAGACTCCTTCCATCAAACACAGAAGAACAATAATCAAGATGAAGACAAAGGAAGTGAATTCTACTGTTGAAAAGACCATGGGGGTAACAAAAACACACACAAAAAATGAAAATCCACACAAAGCAACACAATTAATTGAAAAGCTAAGACCAAGTACCCTTCCTTTGCCTTGCTGCAGAAAGTACATACCCTCCTATCATACTCCTATCAACAGAAAACCAGTGTCAACCACAGCCAGTACTCAGGGAAACACTCAGTGAAGAGCCAGCCTGGTCACAGCCCTATCTCTGCACTCAACTTCAGCTGCCTACAAAGGGTAATATTACCTTTCTAAATGATGTACACAAGATCTGTGTAAATGCAGTATCCAGTTTTAAAAAACCCTCTGTCAAGATTATAGAAATCTAAGAAATGTAAAAACAAATGCATATCACACCAACTAATCCTCACGGGAGGCGCATTTAGAAGGAAATGCAGAGCTCTGGCATGATATTTATGTTGCTGGCTGAATCTCCTGGGTACTATCAAGGCCAAGTAGCAATCTTCCTCAGAGAGGTTACCCCTCCCTTGCAGGGCAGAGATCACTTCATTTCCCTGGGACCACTATTTGGCTCTCGGAGCATAAACTACGAAGTAGCAGCCAGGCCACACTGCTGCAGCTCCCACAGCCAGCAGCGAGAAAGGAAATGAGGAGCCTAGTACTGCCAGTACTTTGGAGGGGGAATGAAAAGGTCAGTGTTTCACAAATCTGTCCTGCATATACACACGTGTGTATACATTCGCAAGAAATTCATTCCCTCACCCTGCTGTGCTACATGTTGTTTTGTCCTCTGTTTTCCAACTAGAAGCCTGGAGTAAGTACCATTGGAACAACCATCCTGGACATGAACATAATTGTTTGACTTGTCCATATTCTACTGTATCAAGCTTTGACATGCAAGTTTTGTGCCCAGAAAAAAAACAAACAAACAAACAAACAAACAAAAGAGGCCTCAAACAGGGACCTGATTTGGACCCCTGTTTTAGTGCTGGCATGTTGTTAGTCCCAAGCCTTACACTGCACACACTTGTTTCTATCACTTTCTACACAAGCAATAGTTAAATTGACATGAGGTTCCCGACTGTACGTCATCGACATTTTTATAGTACTGGAATCAGGTGGACTTATGCTGTTTCATCTCTATTCATTTGTTTGTTTTCTAATAACCATTCTGTTTTTAAAACCAGAATCACCTGTCCTGGATAGCTGGCTGTCTGAGTGCAGTACATGAATTAACCTTCAAATGTGCAAATTTAACAGCCTGCAATTATTGCAGTCATCTTTCATTACAGACCCTTTTAAAAAACCTCAGTGTTTTCCCATGTAGGATGAGCTGCCCCAAAAGTAGCAAAATCAACACCACAGGCATCAAACTTCACCCCGTGCTCTCTTGCAGGCAATAGGAGGGAGACACCAGAGGCACAAGCCAAGAAGTGCAAAGAGCTTTGGCAGATGAACACTCCCCTCAGCCCAAGGCCAGGGAAGATGGGAGTGACCCTGCTGTCCTCTCTGGAGCTTTGTCAGGGTATTCCCCTTGTGCTGGCTCTGGAGCAGCTGCACATCCTCATGTTTTAGCTCAAACCAATGTTACAAAACTGCTTGTTCCTAACTATGGCTTCAGGACTCAGCATGAAAGTTGTTCTCCTGTCATTCCAGTGGATTTGCAGAAGCTTCTGGCCAAGAAGTGGTCCGTACAGCTTGGGGAGGTGATGTCCAAAACCGTGACAGTAAGAGTCATCTGCACTCACCAACCAGCTTAGGCATATGCTTGCCATTAACCCCTTCTTAAAGTCTCCCTGATATTAGAGGGGGTTGGCATGTGCTTGAAGGCTCTGCTGAACACATGAACTGAAGGACGTGCTTAAAAGCTGTCAGATGAAATGCAGCCTTAATAGATTGAAAAGTTATTTCTGAAGGCAGCAAGGAAAGACAACAAATACGTTCCAGAAGGCTTAACATAAACCCCTCAAAAATGGGATGCTTGGGGTCACTGTCAACATACCATAAACCCAGGATTTACTGGGATCCTATTTCATTAGAAATCAGCGGGTGTATGTGCTGGGAAGGAAAAATGGAAAAGGGCTTTGCAGAACTTAAAGAATATTTTCTGGTACTTCATACAAAATATTTCTAAATTGCATGCTTCATCACAGTTTTGACTTTTTATTTTTGTTCAAAGTTTGCTTATAATTTCCCCTACTTTAATTTTGTTTGGTTTTAATATGTCTTTTCCCAATTTAATAAGTTCCTTAAAGATGGAAGATTATTCTTGAACACATAGCGCAGCTGAATTTTCAAATTCAGTTTTTCAGAATTTCAAGAATGAAATATGTAAATTTATTTAAAGAGTTCCTCAAATAGTGAAGGCACTAAGGCCCTTCTATACCTAGAGGAAATTGAACTACATATAGTTACTACAAAATAAACGTTGAAAGCGTTAGCTTGATTTTCAAAATTTACCAGATATATCGAGCATACACCAACTTCAATGGAACTCATGAGTTCCCAGTCTGGCTGAGAAAATGCAGCACACACGGCCAATGTATCAGAAGATCTGCACCTGGTCTGATGCACCTGGTTTAGTCTGAAAGACATTTTTTCCCTCTTTTGTGCCTTGTACCATTCAGCATTGCTGAAAGGTGCTGTGGAGGGACACCGCTGAATTTTCTGTTGAGAAAAGCTCACCTGACCCTTCCCCTCTCATTTTCCTGCTTCCAAATAGTGCCCATTGTCTTACTATGAAGAAAACATCTGTTATCCAAGCAGTTTTCAGTGACCTTGGCATCACTATGGCTGTTCAGAGGCCTCCAAAAGACAGATGACTAGGTGGTCAGAGCTTGGGCACCACAGCAAACATCCTCTTCCCAGCCAACCAAGTCACTCATCTTCCAGCCAACACTCCTGCCTGACCTTGAATTTGCCAGACTGCTCTTGGCTTTGGGGAAAAAGCATTATTACTTCTTTTCTTCACTGCTTTCTATACCATTTGATAGATATAGCTATTTATCTTTGACATTAGTGTTGCACTTTCCTCCCCAAGTAAATTCAGAGAGCGTATGGTACTCATGGAGCAGTTCCCAGTTATTTCCATCTCAACATGAGGAAAAACTTCTTTCCTTTGAGGGTGCTGGAGCACTGGAACAGGCCGCCCAGAGAGGGTATAAAGTCTCCTTCTCTGGAGATATTCCAAACACACCCGGACATATTCCTGTCCAACCTGCCCTGGGTGACCCTGCTTTTGTAGGGGGCTGGACCAGATGATCTCCAAAGGTCCTGTCCAACCCCATAGCATCCTGTGATTTAATACTTCCCATCGCAAGCAGGTTTTCAGCCATCCCCAGGAAAGCTGGGCTCCACCACATGTAACAGTTACTTGAGAAGACAAAATGTCACCATGACAAATGTTCTCCCCTCCCTTCTTCTTCCTCTGGCTTTATATACCAAACATGACATCATATGGTACGGAATATGCCTTTAGTCAGTTGGAGTCAGCTGCCCCAGCTGTGTCTCCTCCCAGCCTCTTGCGCACTCACTGCCTACTTGCTGGTGGGGTGATATGAGGAGCAGAAAAGGGCTTGACCACTCAAGCAAGAACCAAAATCATTAGCGTGCCATCAACAGTATTCCCATCCCAAACCCAAACCACAGCATTACACCAGCTGTTAGTAAGTCAACTCCATCCCAGGCAAAATCACGATATTGTCCGCAATGAGGGGAAGGTATAAGTCCTGTTCTCACACTTCAATGCAATAAAGTGATGGAGCATTACTATCTCAGTTTCTAGAGACATATCCTCTGATGGGCCTGTCCCCAATTTATTTTCAAATTGTTTAATTTAAAAACAGTAAATGGGCACTTGCACTGGTTTAAGCAAACTGCAGCAGAACCTCAGATCCATGTTCTCTTCATGACATGAGTAAAGAAAGCAGTGTATTGACAAAAATTTATTCAGCTCAGGGACTATGTCAGACGTACCAGCCAGACACATCACCGCCTCTCCACGCCTATCAGAGCTCAGGCATAGTTCCAGAAGCCTGAGACTATTTTTGCTATCTGCAATGCTTGTCTTACACTGGTAGCGCTTGGTCCAAGCTGAGAAAGGCTTACACTTCAATTTCCTCCACTGGAGGGTTGGACACAACGTGGAAGAAACACAAGGAAGAACTAAGAATGTTCAGTATCTTGCATTTGTGCTATGCAGTAGAACAACCTGTTTGATGGTCCATCTCAGGCATGTGGAACACAAATACTCCTGAGCTGGTACAGAAGTTGGACTGTACAGGAGGGCTGGACTAGATCATATCCATATTGATAGACTGATAATAAGTGCTGGCAGCAAACAGAACAGGCTACACAACCAACACTTACTGACCTAACAATTTTTTTTTAAGCTTACCAATAAGAACATCAGCAGACATTTCTGAAAAGGTTCACAGGCCTCACTGATATTTTAATATTTTGTTATATTGAACTTTGGCCTTGTAGCTTCCACCGAGTTTAATTGGATCTCCCTTAATAGATTGAAAGCAAAAGGAAAACAAACAATTTCTCCTGTAATTTCCCAAACAGTGAGTGAGAGGACAGACTGCTTACTGACTGTCCTTTGCTCATTGTCTCTCAAAACACAGAAGCACAGCGTGTGTGTCCCATTGCACTGGACCTTGTTTAACCAGGTCTGCCCTGACACCCTCATTCTAGTAAAGAGGAAATGCTAACAGCAGAGCAGACACTGGGGTTTCACAGCCCAAATCTGCTATTCCTGACTGCACCCAGCAAAACTTCATTGGGAAACTGTCCATTTGCTCTCCACTTGGCCAAGTGCTCTCTTATTCTACAAAATAATTTTAAAAAGCTAAATACTCAGACAATCTTATCTCTCAGGAAATTATATGAAACTACATTGTGTTCAGTCCATAAACTGGTTCATAAGAGGCCCAAGTATAACATCTAACAAGGCTCAAGACTAACTTTAGTATTCTGTATTGAGTAGAGAAGCATTATGTTCCCAAGGCTCTCCCTCTCCAAAAGGGTATTACGAGAAAATAGCACTCAATTTTCAGCGTAAGACTGCCCCTTCAAATGCTCAAGGCTGAAAGCTGTGGCAGCTTCCATCTTCTTATCTGTTAGTTCTTCCTCCTCCTTATCAGGTGCTTGCAGACAGCAATAGGATGATAGGGAGCTGCTGATGGTGCTGCATCAGAAAGCAAAAAGCAGCAGGCGTGTGCACAAACATGCAACTCAACCAAGTCAAGCTCCAGTTCCCCCACCTGGTTGTACAAGCCCTACAAATCAAGAACCAGCTAAAAACACACTTGCCTAAACCCTCACATTTAAATTGTTCCCCTTCCAGAATACACACATACAGGAAATTTGATTAACTCACGTTCCAAAAAAGGGCAATACAGACTTTGAATAACATTCAGCCCTGAGATGGTGCTTCCCTTTCTCCAATTGGTATAACACGCTTGTCAAAAAAGAGCTAATACATCACTTAGAGATAAAAATCGGCCGCAGTGATTGTTATTGAAAGAAACCACAACCTGCACATGCAACATCAACCACATTCAACCTCTGACCACTTGAAATCTCAGTAAACACCACACACCGAAAGTCAATTTTAAGCTCTGACTCTGAAAGGAAAATAAACTTCCAAGAAACATGACGTATGAAACCTCACACAGATCTCATGGTCCTGGACAACAATGGATTGCAGGTAAGAAACCAAATCAAAACAAAAAAACAAACCTTATTTTCTTTTTGACTTCCCCCCCGCCCTGAAATCTGTCATACCAAGTGTGTATTTTATGGAATGCTAGTGCAAATATAAACTCAAAATCAGTCTTTTTCTTTATAGAATAGCTGATATCATCCTTCTGTCATTCTTGCTCTTAATTTAATCAGAAATATAAACATCATGTGTCCAAGCAAAATAGATCAATAGATGCTATGACAACAGAACTTACAAATAGAGACCAGTCACTGAACAGCTCACCACTCAAGTTTTGCACCAAATTTAGACATTTTTTAATTAAAAAAATTCAGGGATGACTAATTAAGCAAAACAACAATAAAAAAAGAGCTGTATCTGCAGAAAGATGGGAGTGTGCAAGGAATAGCTTCACAGAGACATGCTTCGTTATTGAGAAAATGAATTTTCTGTTGATGCAGTAAAGTGGAATCTAGATCAAGATCTACCCACATGCACAATAACAGTGAAAAAAGTAACCTGCCTTGGCCATGTGTCTCAAGTGCAGAGACATTTGCTGTCGATGCAAATATTTTTTGCTAACTTGCATGAAAAAAAGAGAGGGAGGCACTGGCTTTCTCCATATAACAAAGTTCTCATTGGAAGCTGATCCCAATCCTTGCACATTTGCCAATCAAGCAAGTACCGTCTTGCATGTCTAAGCACTAACGCCTGTGCTGAGCTCCAGATTTGAGGATAGATCTTACAAAACAGCGTGTGCAGAGAGAAGCCCTGCAAAGCACAGAGCCACTGCCCCCAAAGTAAGAGGCAGGGTGTGCTTACCCCACATCCACATGTCAGGGAGGGTTTCACACTGTCTCAAGCTGCAAGGCTGGGTGGAAGAGACAGAGAAAGAAGGTAAGTTTCCTGTGCTTCGACATCAATTCTCCAGGAGTGTGTAAATTCCTGCCATACCGTCACAGCAGGCAGGCAGAAATCCTGGATTGGCCTCCTAGAGTCCCAGCCACCATCCTGACACTGAGATTCTGATGATGTGCAAATATTATGGCTATTATTAATTATTATACTGCTGACATGCAAAACATTGTGATTCATTAAGCACATGCATGCAGACTTTATGCATTTCCTGCATGTCATGCAAACTAGCCTGAAAAGGACTCCCTTGAACTTTCTCTAGGAATGTGCCATTTGGGTGAACGAACACATTTCATAGGGATTATGTGGAATAATCTCTTTGCCTTCAAATCAATGAAACCCTTGACAAAATAAGGCAGAGTTCAAGGGATCTGGAAAATATCCAAACCTAGCCCATAATCCTTCTTAACTAAGCAAAAAAAGACTTGGATATTGTTCTACATCCACTTTGATTTTATATTAAGATTGCCATGGCAGCCTCTGATAACATTTTGATACGTACGTGCATAATCTCACAGGTGAGGGGAAAACTGTTTTCTAGCAGCATTGGTTTGCTGACTTGAAGTGCTGTGTATTTGTTAGACCTTCTCCCTTGGATATACACCTGGTTCCCACTGCTTTGGTTCTACTTCAGTTAGATCCTCAGGTAAATTCAGATGGAAACTCCCATGGCAAATTAGTTTGCCAAAGCTTATGCAGACATTAAGAAATATAGAGCAGAAGGTAAAAATCTGCCCAGGCAGTGATGACTCTGTGAGTCTCTACAGCTCAGAGCTAGGTTTTGTTTGGCACTAAGAAAAAGGAAAGGGGCTGTGTAATGATTAGTGTTTAGCAAGACCCACTTCAGAATCTTAGAAAAACACTGTTGTGGGTTCAGAAAACAACCACTAAGATTAACTATGAGATTACCACCATAATAAAATTACTTTAGTTTAAAAAAAAATATTTTTCAGGTCTAAGATTCAAATCCTACAAATTCCTGTTACTCACATGAAAAATCTTTTCTTATAAATGTAGTTAAGATACTAATTTTTCCCAGAGGATCATAAAGCAACTACTAAAAATAATCAGTCACACAGGGCATCTCATTAAGAACTAAATTGACAGAGATTTCAATTAGTCTAATTTCTAAATAACATAACAATAGACCTACTGGGGCAGACAGCAAGATGTGAAGTCTCCTTTGGCTATCTTTTACAGATTCTGAAGGAATTGAGAAAAAATTTCCACACAGACAAGAAGTTACTCAACTCATAAATCACACTGGCATGTTCTAACAACAAGGGAAAAACACAAGCTTGCATAGGTTGAAGTAAAGCTAGGTAACATAGGTCAGCCAACATTTTGAGTAGAAGGTTTACCTGTCACGACTGTCCTGGGACCCTGACACAGGGAAACACAGGAAGGGAGGAAACAGAAGTGTTCATGCCCAGTATCATTCCAACCTCCAGGGACCCGCAGCTGAGGGAATTTCCTAAACTAACAGTGGTTCCTCATTTCGAATGACTCTTGATTAGTGTTTCTCTCAAAGTTTTTCTTGGTGAGCTGTGTGTTTTTCTGTCCACAACATTGTAGCTGCTTGCTCTAACATTTATTAAGTTCAAAAATTCAGAGCAGGAGTTGTCCCATTTCCTGTTAAGGAACAATTCCTGTAAATCTGTTTTGTAAAGTTCTTGTTCGTTTCTTCCTGGAACCTGGAGAAGATCTTCTCTCTGCCTGAGGGGGATGCACTGATGCTTGCCCTGAATTCCAGAACCAAGCCTAGAAGACTCTCTCTGTAGAGAAGGATAAAGTCCAGTGGTACTAATGAAGCAAAACGCTGTTTGACAAAGATAGACAAACAGACCTGAAGCTCTTCTATTTAAGTTGCTGGTCTCACTCATGAGTCCCTTCCTGCCACTGATCAATTTTTTCTATTTCCCTCTTCTCTATAACTTTCACGTGAGGAGATCATGCCAATCCTAGCAAATAACAAAGGACAGCTAAATTCCAGCCTTAAACCTCAAATTCACTTCTGTTAGCCAGCCAGGAGCAAAATTTGGAAAGTGATTGTAATGCTCTATTATTACCATTATTTTTATTATGAGAAACATTAAAAACCTTAAAAGTGTGTTTTAGATGCAAATTACCTTAAGACATCAATGTCCCAAGAGGTATCCGTAGCAGATTAATTCTCAGTTTATCTGGAGAGACGTCCTCAGAATAATCAATGTAGAGTAGTTTTATAAGCAAGCTAATAAGCAAATTAATCAGATACAAACACGGCATCACCTAGAAAAATTTGCAATAAGGCACAGAGTGCTTTCTTTAACCTAAATGTCTACTTTCTCAATGCTTTAAAGAGAGAGCAGTGATGTAACCCACTCTTCAGGATGCATCACTTTTCTCTGTGCTTGAGTCACAGACAATCTGAATGCATGTTAGCTTCCAACTAGGGAACATGTTATTTCATTTTAAACTATAAGGGTTCTTGTTCTTAATTCTACAGATCTTTCAGTGACAAAAGATCATGACCATCGCATCACACGAGTGGTGGAGTAGGAAAGAATGCCCTGTGCAGTCAGATTAGTGTCAGAAGATGTAAAAGCAAAGGTTACTAACCTAGAATTTTTAAGGAAGCCTGCTTCACGTTGGATATGCAATTTGCAATTTACAAGCTTCTGTGATATGTCTTTCACAAGAGCTAAGCAGTCCTTTAATTTATCAGAACACGTGCTTGCCTTTTGGATGAGATACAGAACCGGCAGCTATTAAAAAGGCTATTCATTATAAGATTATTCACATTAGCAGCATTTTCCCTCATTGCATTAGTGATAATGGTCATGGTATTGACCCCGTGTTTGGTACAAGTTAGATGACTTACATTATCAGGCACGTAGTTCACATTAATATGAATGATGAACTCCTGCTAGTGAACTAAAACACAACGTAGCAGGAGAAAATGGTTGTAAACAACTGCTTGACCAGAGATCCCAATCCCTCGGCAGCATTGTAGAGCAGCAGGGAGAAGTTTGGCACATAGATAATGGTCCATTCTGTGACAAGTCCTGCAGCTTTCATGCCCAAAACATGGTGTGGTAGGTCAGTACAGAACATGGTCGTATGTTTTCAAAGGTAAAACTCAAAACTCCGAGTTGCGTATCAAGTGAGTTAACAACTGACTTGGAGAGATGCTCAACTCTCTTCGTACACAAATTTTCCTGAAATCTCTAATGTTTACAGCTATCTGTGTCAATCTGCATCTGGGACCCAATTAGTGGGGTCAGCTGGTCTTTGTTACAGGGAGAACAACTTAATCATCTTTCTACCTTTTGCCCGCTTGCCAGATTTCTTGCTTACATTAATGCCTCTTACAACTCACCTGAAAATCATACCCCTAGCCTTAGAAGACATTACTGCTCCAATTCACAACAAGTACTCATTGGTACGGTTTGAGCTGAGCCGTCCCTGCGTACTTCTCGGCTAGGATTAAGCACACTTCTAAAGTGTGCATTTATAATGCATCAGATTGCCATATCAGCTGTCAGTGCAGCAAAACATCATGGCAAGTCACCTTAACTGCTTGCCTACCATCATTTAGATGGCAGCACTACAGCTATATGTTGTGCCAGGTAAAGCATTTCAGCAACTTTCACTCCAAAGGAAAATAACTCAGGACTAGATTCAGACATGATGAACAGGGAGAAAGGTGTAGGGCTATATCTGATACCCCCTGACCACATGTAATACACGCACAGTGCAGAGTGGGAGGATGTTACAGCCACCAGGGACAATGGAACACAGTTCATAGCCACCTCTTGCCTTGGTCAAAAAAAATATGTGCTTTCTCCTCTTTTTCTTCCCCCCATGCCTTCATTTTGTTTATGCACATGCATATATATGCACATATACAACACACTATTAAATATATATTTTATAATGTAATTTAACTCTTTGCAGATGCCCTGAGTATCTTGGAGGAGAGAAAGCCTCACATGCAAATGCCACTCTATGGTCTTAAAAGTTTTGGTCATTGAAGACTGTAGAGATAAAAACATAACCTCTTTCCAAAAATTAATTTATGTCCAAACGCTGTGCCCTTTATTAATCTAGGCAATTGCACATTATACTTTGAAACAAGTATTATTTTGGAGAAGTTGGTATAGAACAAGAATAGACTGCAGAATCATACTCAGTGAAGAGAATACTGCCATCCTACTGGGTATCACCAGAAGACAAAGAAAACCCTTTACCTTTGTCTGTGTTCAGTTCCTCAGTGCAAGGGCAAATGCAAGAAAGGGATCTAACACTACTGACCTGGCAAGGCAAAATCTTGCCTATTATTTGGTAAATGTTAATGTGCCAAGGAACAGAAAACTGGACTACTGATTGTAAGTACAAACCACCCATATGATGCAGAGCCTACACACGGGACACCAACTAGGTTTCAATTCAGTGATTTTTAGATATTTTTGAAAGCAGATTAACAAACTAAACGGTAGAACAGATAAGGATTTTATTTGCTGGCAACCTTCTCCCCCTGCCTTTTTTGTTGTTGTTGTTGTTGTTGTTGTTGTGTAAACCTACCTGGTTTATTCAAAAGTCACATTTTAAAAAGAATCTATTATTTGAAATAAGGAATACAGAGTTTAAATTAGTTAGGTTTAATTTCTATTTCATATTTCAGAGTTTTTAAAAGCAGACATACAGATAAGACTTTTTTCCTCCTACTTCTTTGCAAAAATCTTCCATATTGAACTATGCCAGTTTTTAAGTGAAAAATATCAGGCAAGCCTAGACACATTTTGATGTACATTCAAAACTATCATTGTGTTTATCTTCATGTTGCAGAGCATCCTATACGCAACACTGTGGGAAACCTAGACTGGAAAACATTTGTGTTTTCAGAATGAGCATTTCATTTAAGGCTCACACTCCTTCAATTTTCAGAGGAAACTTTCACCTAAAGTAAACATGTCAGCCATTGAAAGCCATCTCTGAATTTTAAAATTAGATCATGGGAAAGGATTTCCATGGAATAAGAACTTAGAGTGTCCGTAACATTTCCCCAACCCCCCCATGCCCCTTCATATTTATAAATAGCAAACTGAATATTATTTAACATATATTATCTATACCTTGCTTTCTGACATTGTAACAATCCAAACAAGTTGATTCCTTCAGGATGATGAAGGGGTAATTCCTCATCTAAAGAAAAATACAGGATGCACCCACATACAGCTTTAACATCCTATAACCCTCAATGCACCAAGCTTTGCCAAGAACTGAGAACTGCACCAGACTGATACCATTTCAGATGACCACAGTCAGATGTTGCAGGGCAGCCAAAGGCACAGGAACAGAACTAAGAGCCATGAACCCCCCTTTGTGCAAGCCCCCACTTACAACTCCCCTGCATAGACATACACCCAGTGTTAAAGAAATTTGGCCAAAGCACAACATAGTTAATTGTATTCACTGAACACGCATATTGAAAACTCTCCTCTAAATGACACTTGAATGAAATATTTGGTCCTTGTCTCCTCCAATTAAAAAAAAAAAAGGCATTTGGCTGCAAATCAGTTCTTTGTTTTACAGTTAGGAGAATATTTTCTCTTTCTTTTGAAGGCTACTTGCTTGAAAGATTGGGTGAGACTTCACCGGGTAGTGAGGATGGCTTCTAGTGCAAAGCAGAAATTTTCAATTTTGCTCATAGATTTCTTTTCTCGTATGCAGGCACCTACTTTAGAAGACACATTGATTTGGGAAGCGGTAAGTACCATTTGCTTATAATTAAAGACTGTCTACATTGATTAATGTGCATGTATACAGAACACACAAAACAGATCACAGGGAGAAATGAAGAAAAAATGCCTGACCTATTGGCAGAACAAACAACTCACTTTCCCCAATTTCCCTGATGACATAGCGTTTGCCTGGAACATACCAGTCCATGTGCATTGCAATTAAATACAAGTTCTTGCAATCAACAAAATCATTAACAGAAGAGACCGTCTCGACCTGGACCCTGGGTTGTAGATGGTAGCTTTCATTTAGTAAATGAAGATGATCTCACTGAGAGGAAGATCCTCATTCTGAGAGGCATGCTCTCGGGCACCTGTGTTACCAGCCAGCTTCTCTTGCCAAATGCAGCTGAAATCAAGAAGGTCAAATAAGCATCTCTCTCTCTCAGAGAACAGCTTGACCTCTCCCACCTGTAAGCTTTAATCAGCCGAAAAGAACTGACCTCCAGTCTTCTCCAGTTTGTTTGAATAAGGGTTAACAACTACAAAATAATCATCTCCCTTAAAAAGATTGCAACACTGAAGCAGAGAGAGGTGAAGCCACTGAAGAGGTTACCCCTCTTTGCTTCAGTGTTCTTGATTTCATTAAAGTCTACCTGTCAACAGCATAGCCAGAAACACAGAGCAGAACTCTAGCGCTCAGTCTTATCCTCCCACTTCCACATTCGGTCTAATACCTCACACTATCATCACTGCAAGGAGTAACAAGGCTCAATGCAGGGGCCATGAGCAGAAGTGGTGCAAAGTGAAACATGGAACGGTACAGCATACACTTCAGTAAGATGTGAACAGGGAAGTGCTTGAAGTGGGATAGGGAAAGGGATGAGAAAGCCATAAAAGGAATACTAACACGACTCTAAATACTTGTAAGGATTACTCACATGTGTTCAAAAGTTAAGATCTATGAGCAGAAACAAGTAGGCAAGAGATTTGACGCACCATACCGATCATCTGTATAAGAGATACAATACCTTGGTTTCATGGATACAGTCCTCCTGAAGTAGCAGAGCTGTGAGCCTTGGAGCTAATCGTGCACAGCATGTCATCTTTCTTTTGCAGTCTTTGCAAAACTCACACAAGGCTCCTTCTTTCAGGTCCTCTTTAAGGGCTTTGGGCTATTTTACCACACACGGACCCTGAAATAAAAGTTATGAAGGTCTTTAACCCAACTATTAATTTCTTATTCTTCACAGTGTCATTAAATCAGCCAAGCCTTTCCATCTTTTAGCTTTCAGGTTAAAAAAAAACACACCCCAGAGTTACATTAGGTTACAACCCTAAAAATACAGCAAAGCCCAGGAATTACTGTTACATTTCCTTCCCCTGCTCTTTCTGGAAAAGTCATGGATGACCTGTAACACTGCACATGCAGGGATATTTAACCTTGAGGCCTTACATGTATCTCTGATGATCAGCTCTATAACTGACTCCTCATCACAAGCTTCTCTCCTTGTTGGAGACGAGTAGAAGAGCAAGTTGGGGGGGTGGATTTTGCAGCTCTCAGTTCCTCTCTCATTAATATTTTCTCCTCAAACTACTGCTTCTGCGCGAGCAGTAAGCAGACGTGCACCCAAGAACATAAATGCTAGCAGCAACACCGACACTCAGCAGGTTTGCTTTTCTAAAGTGTGTAGTTACTTTGAGGAGAATCACTGCAGTTTAATTCTTCACGAGAACAGGGCTAGAGATGAATATTTGCTGCATTCCTCCTTAAAAACAGATGCAAACCCTAAGTATCATAAATACATCCTGCCACTGACACCCTTTTTCTAAGGCAAGATAACCCATCTGAGTGACAGATCCACATCTACATAGAATCATAGAATCGTTGGCTGTGATTCAGAAGGCTTTATTCTGAAGGGTGAGCCATTTGCTCAGCTGCTGTTAGGCTACAGCTGATAATTCAAGTGCATTCAGAACAGAACATTTGCTGAATTCACCTCTGTGCTTTTCATGACTCTTTTCCATTCATCAGGTTTGTCAGCTTATTTGGGCACAGCAGAGGCCAGGAGACTTATCTTTGCTCTAAGCAGGGAAGCAAAGATCCATATTGCAGTGCACCCAGCCAATTCTCCTTTCTAGTTATCTGTGCAGAAAATACACCACCTCCTGCACTGCCCTGAGCTGATGAGCCCCTACCAAGTACCCTACTTGAAAGCAACCTGTCACTCTCATTAAACAAGACACTTGAAAACACATTATTCCCCGGCAAAAGATGCATTACAGGGAGTATGCACGTACTCTAAGCAGAATGGTATTTTGTGTACTGGAAATGATATAAAGTATCCAGAATTTGGCTCTGAGTTTGACTTGCACAAACTGAAGTAGCACAGTTCACTGCTGCCTACAAAGATTAAAATTATCAGATCAAAACAGCATCAGTGAAACAAAGTTGCTCATTCCCATCGTAAACACAGAGAAGCCCAAATGATCATTTCTTTGAACAGTATAAGCGTGACCAACCAAATTATTTACAAAACAATTTTAAGTATATTTGTCTATATTATTTCATACAATAAGTAACACAAAGAGATAATCATATTTAGCTAGTATTTTGCAAAAAGCAAAAAAAGCATACAGATTATTAACACCTAAATACTGGGTTGCACTTCTGACCTAGATGAACCAAGGCATTAGAAATCAGGTACTTAAACTATTTGCCCTATTCACTTTGGTTTTCCCAAAGGATTTCTCATATCTAAGAAACTATTAACCACTGGAAGGAAACAAGGAGGTCCGAGCAGAACGGGAAAGGATCCTCTTAATCTCTTCTGTCCTAGAAGAGATACAGCTGTGGCCTATCACAATAGGTAGCTGTAGGAAATAGTACTATTTCTTAAGGAGATACTAATCTCAAAGCAAAAAGAGATCTTATCCTTCCTGGTAACCCCAAGTATATCTACTCTTGTAGCATGCATCATGGCTTATGTCAAGGGACAGATAAAAAACCCAAAGTGAAATGCATATCTAAGAATCAGACAGGGAACAAAGTATTGATTAAGTACATGGAAAAGCAAAGGGAGAACTTGAAATGGTGGCAGCCGAAAGAAGCTCAGCACAGTATGTACGAAAACAATTTCTGGTCATTATGACCAGAATTATGATTCTTCAAATAAACAAAGTTGATTAGATTTCTAAATACCCAAGAGAAATTGAGTAGGATTACCCTACATCCAATATACTTATTAGGGAAGCCCACATCTATCATTTAATTAAGCATCATTTAGACTTTCACAGAATTTGTGTCGGCAGGATTCTCTACTGCATTACAGCACTTTACACACAGTTAGCTCCAGAGAGGTCAGGGGAGTTAGAACAACTGAACTCCAAGCAGTGGGAAGGAAATTTAGGTCCACTGTCTTCATAATTTTGAACAGCTATCTGACCACTCATCTATAGCTCATACCTTCACAACTTACTGAACTGATGAAAGATCTTTGAAGGCATTAGATTCTTATTTGAATGAAGATCTTTATGCTAGATTTCCTTTAAACAGAGCTTGCTTGTGTGTGACTGAGCAAAAAGTGGATGACCTAAAGTACTGCCAATGAATGTCTTTGCATCTTCTGTAACAGAACTTGGTTTGCATGCTCCCTGGTTGCTTGGAGTTATGGTACATACCACTATCATTTTCCTCCCTACATGACTTCAGAAAGTAGGATGTATGCATGACAAGATGGTCTTTTTTAAAGACACCCAGAAACTGTGTTTCATTCAAAGTAGCTTACTATGTATTTTAAACTACTTCATGAGTTAGCTGAGTCTGGTATTAGAAGAATGAGTCTGTTCAGCACAAGGAAATTGCACTGCAGAAATCATCTATGACATACTTGTAAATTGCTGACATAAAACAAAAACAAAACAGAAAGCAACCATTGCAGACTTACTGGTATATTTCCCCACAAGAAATAAAAAGGTGATTTATCAAATTTGGGATCTCTGTGAAATTCTGAAGAAAGCTGCAATTAAAGAATTAATGATGAAACACCCATATTAGCGGCCATCATGTTCAATGTAGTAATTAAGCAACTAAAAGCTTTTGTTGGAAAAGTATAAACGTAACCATCCCTGTCTTACAGACAGGAAAGGAATATGCAAGTTAATCATTGTCATCACCTAAATATAAACTCAGATGTCTATGACTCCAAATTTTGGTCTCATTCCTTTGGATTATGCTTACTAGATCAGTTCCATTAAATTTGTTCTCCATTCATGACATGCACACAGAGAGAGCAGCAAGCAATCAAGCTACTTAACTCTGTGTACAGTTAGTACACAAAGCACCCTGTGGTTACTAAAGTGAAGTAAAAAGGAACTCTATCAAAATACAATATGTGAGATTAAAAGTACATCTGGAAGCAGGGAAGCCTGAAACTCAATTGACTAAATCCACCAGTTTGTCAAAAATAGCTCCCCCCCCCCCGATAGCTACACTTTTCTACTTCACCAGAGGGCTAAAAAGGGTGCAAAATTATCATTGCCATAGAAAATACGTAGGCAAAATTTACTTACATAAATATTTTTCCTAAAATCAACAGCCACTAGATTTTCTGCATCAATCTGAAAGCACTGTCATTGTCCTGGAACAATTCCACCAGATTTTCACCTGACTTCCTGAGTAACAGTGTTGGGATAGAAGCTGTGAAATCATATATGCAAAACAAGATTTTACAAAAGCTTTCTTGAGAAACAAGTGACTAAGTGTGCACAAAGAAGTTAGTCATAATGTGGTAAAAAGTAGATGTGCAACTTCAGTCTCAGCTCCCTTTAGTATCTGCTTGATACATTTCCTTCTTTATATTGGCAAAGCACCCATAAAAAGAAGAAACAATTTAAGTAATGATAAAAGATAAGAACTGAATGATGACAGATTATTTTAATTAGAATTCTAGTACTAGAACTGCCCATATGTATTTGAGCCGAAGGCAGAAAAATGGATTTTATGCATGTTTATAAAAGCTATAACACCATCATGGTTGGACTCTATCTCAGAGGTCCTTTCCAACCATGAAGATTCTGTGATTCTATGATTTACTTTTTTTCTTTTAAAAAAAAAGTACAGCTTGTGCTGCTGCCCTCTATTATATGTATAAACAAGTCCCAAATGGGTAGCATCATTCCCAAGTACAAATACCAGAAAATCTTCCAAAAAGTCCTATCTACAAAAGAGAGAAAGTTCCAGACTCTGGTTCTGTTCTTGCTGCAACACTGAACAATCCTGACATTCAACACTGCGGAAAAGCATGAAGATTTGGGGTGGCCAAAAGATTATCACTATTAACATTCATTACACAGACATATAAATTTATTCTTGCAGTGCAACTGTTCTACCTTATAAATCAAACTTTTAAAAGAGAAAAACACTCCTTTAAAAAAGGAAAGGACTTGAAGAGCCTTATCCCAACAGTTATGTATTCTGGTCAAGAAGCACTGACATTACAAGTGCTTAAATTCAGCCTCCTAAATCCAAATGTATCACTAAAATTAGAACCTACAGACACAAACAGAAGGCCAAGTTCTGTCCTGATTTAGTTACCGATAAAAGAATTATATTTATCAACACGTGGCACATTTGGAAGAGTTACAGCCACGAACTGGATGGGGAGTAAATCAGGACAGAATTAGACCTCTGGAGTGCACGGCTGTATGGCAGCCAGATGTGCTCTCTGTCAACAAACATAATCCCTTTCGAGTCATTGACTCCATCACCAGCAGAAGTGGCATTATTAGCCAACGCTGTGCAGGCAGTTTCACTAATGTACTCCCCTGGTTTCAGGGATAAACACACGCATTATCCTGCACTGCACAAATCCCCCACACTAAACAGGAGTCAGGCAGATTGGTCAGACCACCCAAACTGAAGGTCAAACAGCGCAACTTGTAAAATGTCCAGACTGCAAACCCTCTACTCACACTGGTAAGCAGGCTCCTTACTTTCAGTTCACCGAGTCGACGGGTAACTGCTTGCCAGAGGAGTCACAGCTTTGCCTCAAAAGAGCAGAGAATACTTTTATCTTAAAAAACATGCAGCAATTGCCATAGTATATGCAGCAATAAACTGGGGCAAAACAGAGAACTTGCACCTAGAAATACCACAACCATCTCAGAGAACTGTTTCTGATAGATACCCAGACCGCAGAAGATATTTGCAGAGCTTGGACCATGTTCCATGTTTTACAATTAGAACAGGAATGATTCTTCTCTGGAAGACGGCGACAGATCAGGTAACCCTGCAAGCTCTTTCCTAGACTTGATATACACTACTTCTAATTTTCAATGGCTACATAAGGCATGGAAAATAAGACCAAAGATTTACTACTCAAGACGGATAAGGAGTAGAACCCTCAATTCAAACAAAAGTTCAGATTCCTCTACTGTTGATCAAGGTAATCGGCATCTCACATAAGTTATTGATGTCATCAGGACTATTCCTGGAAAAAAGTATCACCGTAGCCTGTTTAAGTACGACAAAAAGTGACTCATGGCAATTTTATACAAGTATCAGTTGCACTCTGAAAACAAAATAACCCAAAGCAAAAATCCTTTTAATAAAGGAGAACAAGTTTAAAGCTTCTTGACTGGCTCTGCTGTGTCCATGGAGGGAAGGATCTAGAATGCCTTCCTAATCGATAAAGCAAAAGCAAGCATCAAATCAAAGAAATGAGTTAATATTCCCTGGAAATGACACTGAGGGTGCATTTAGAATTTTTTTAAAGGTGTATTATGCTAAAACAACCAACATTTTGTACTAGGCCACCAAAAACTTTTACCATATTCATGGAATCACAGAATCGCCACAGCTGGAAGTGACCTCTAAAGATCATCTAGTCCAACCCCCCTGCTAAAGCAGGATTGCCCAGAACACATCACTCAGGACTGCATGCAGGTTGGACTGGAAAACCTCCAGATAAGGGGACTCCACATCCTCCCTGGGTAGCCTCTTCCAAGGCTCTGTCTGGCTTTAGAGATGGTAGTTTCAGTTCAACAATTTCAAACATGATAGCTGCTCTTAGACACATAAAGATTACCCAGGCAGCATCAGAGGTATACATTGTTCATAAAAGGTCACCTCAGTAGTTCATACTATGTCCATGGGAGAAAGGTGAATTATTCTCAGATGGGTGAATTATGCTGACAGTTTTATTTGGCAGAATTTATTGGAAGAGATGAACAATTTTCTCTACCGATACAGAAGAGCAACAAGGGAGCAAGCTTTACTGTGAGAACCTGTATACAGTTGAGATTTCTTTACGCATTACATTTTTCTATGTTTGATTCTAAATTCTAGAACTTTTACCGTTTTTCTTAATGGGATAACTGTTCTCACGCTGTGTGTTGAAGCGTGAGTTATATTAATAAGCACTATGAAATGTCTTTGTAAGGCATGCCTGAAAATGGAGTTAAGCATCCTAGTCCTAGGCTGAACAAATAATGCATGAGCCTTTCCCAACACCCTTATGAAACAGCTGCACAGTTTAACTGGTTTACAAACAGCTAGTTACAGATACAGACACACCAGGGATTGGCCTACTCCTGGTACAGTGTCTTCTCCCAGCTTTAAAAAGACACCTGCACAGGGCTTCACAAGTACAGTGAAATATTAGTGCGAATCTTAAAACAAATTAGCAGGTTGCCAGCCAGTGCAAGCAGCATTGATTTACGTTGCTTCCCCAGTGAAAGCTATTCTTTTAATAGCTAGTATGAAATCCCAGGGCTATCTTCTACATTCTGTAAGTTAAATACAGGTGTTGCATACACAGACAATAAAAGTCTACCCTGCTTTATATCTTCGCTGGGTTATCGAGCTGTAGAAGATTTTTATACTATACACATGACAACATCACTCTGCCATACACAGAAGAAATGCAGAGGGATTATTAGGAAAATCTTTAGCAATCCAATACACTCTTTGCTGCAGCTGTTTTCAGAATGGAAGTGATCATTACTCAGACTTGCCAGAATCCCTAAAGGGGCGGAAAGTCATTCACAGTTCAGCATTTTCTGCCTAGAGACTGTTGGAATCATGGTAGGCACAGAAAAAAATCAGTACATTAGAGAGATTACGTAGGAGCAGAATTCTCAACTGGAGAAATAGGTAGTTTTCACAGCACCTCCTTCCTGATTACGTAAGTTTTCCTAAAATAACTGAAATACTAGGCAAACCTTTATTTGCTGGTGTTTATTCGTATAAACTGACCTTTTTTAAACTTTCTATTTTATAGCAGAAAAATAAGCTTAACACCTGGTGATATGACAATAGCTAAGGCAATGAAAAAATCTCCAGGGCTGCATAAATGGCAATAAGGATTACAGAAATTGATAGGTGTGTTTTCCACATAGAATTACATCAGATGATTGGCACAGGTGACAGCAGCATGAGAAGATAAAAAAATACGCATAAGGAAATCACACTAGAGAACTGGAGTAATTCTGGATGCTGTGCTCATCTTTGCTTCTCCCTTGTACTTACCACTGAAAACCGCCAGGAAAATACCATCACTCTTTGGCGTGCTTCTGCTGTGCACAACTGAGGCACTAACTGGCCATCGTGAAAAGAACAGCTAACCTTCAGCTTCTAGCCTCCAGAAAACCAGTATTTCTCTGCAAGCTCTAAGCCTTCTGACTAGTGCTCACTGTACAGCTCATGAGTTGTATCAGGACTCGCAGCAATCCCATGTGAAAAAGATCTGCTTCAATACACACAACAGTGTTGGTTGGTTGCATACACCACCTGTAATACTGGAATTTTTTTTTTTAAAAGTGCCCAAGATGAGAATTTTATACATAATCTGATTTTAGGTAAAAAAAAGATTAGAAAGGGGAAAAAAGCCTCAGTAATAGTATGAGCCCCAATTCATGTCTTCTTATTTACATCCAAGCAGCATCAAACAATGGAGCTGTTTATATTAGAAAATGCCTGTGCTATTTCATTGAAATTACTAAAAGACAATTAGAAGTCCCTTGGGCTAGGTGAATCTGACCTGAAACAATCACAAATTGGCCTTATCCACAAACCCTTTGATTTGGGGACAGAACATTTCCCATCACAAAAAGCAAGCTCAGCATCCTCTGCAGCTCCCAGAGCCCCTCTCCCACAAACCAGGCCCAGGCACAGGCAGGGCAGAGCCAAAGGAACTTGTTTGCCTTCGGTTTCTTATTGGAGTGAGGCTTTAATCTCCAAACATTTGCAAACTCCTGCCTAACAACAACGACCTTGTACCTTTTTCCCTCTCCTAACAGCCATTTTATTTTATTGGGGTTACTGAGGCAGGATTACCTAGGAGTTTGCTAATGCAAAGACAGCTACAACACTTTAAAAAAAAAAAAATCAACACACTTATCTATATAATTAACATCACCTTGGGCTAACAATGATCTTCTAGCTAGGGATTCACATTTCCATGTAGGCACTAAAAGCTGACTCACCTGCTGAAGCAGGCCTGGCTAGGCCAACATTTAGTGCTCTGCGTCTGCTGACAGGACACGAAGAAACAACACAATCCACTCCTTCAAGGAACTTTCTGAAAGTACTCAAAACACTCCAAGAATCTGGTGCTTTAATTAGTAGGGAGAGGAAGAGGTGGGTCCTTCAGCTGAGGCCCCTCCTCTTCCCGCACCATTTCCCATCAGGCAATGACTCGGGGCCGCCATTTTGTTCTCTGGAGGCGATGGCTTCAGCTCACTTGGGCTCTAAGGTGCTCTAAGTGGAGTGGCGTCTGCAGAAATTACTTGTAGCTTCTACCTACCCTGCTGGAGATGCTCAGTGTGCCATAGGGAAGATGTATTTGTAGTGGCTTCTTGTTAAATTATCTCATGAAGACCCAGGTATGGGGAGTTACTTCTGGATTTCTGTGGGGAGGGCTGAGCTTGATGCTGTTGCTGAAAAGGCCGTGAGGCAGACCAGCCTCTAGGGTGTTAAAAGCCCCGGGTGCTTTTAGCTCTGTTGTGTTATGCTTGTTGGTGTTTCTTAAATCATAAAAACCTTTGGGCAGCCCAGGGTGCATATAGCTGTGTCAGAAGTGCCACTGCCCCCAGGCTCACGATGGCCTAGGTGCTCTTCTCAGCCTGTGAGGAGGCAGGTGGTGAGGGCTGGGGCTTGGGCCTTTTTTCCTGAGGAATGTTGCCAGATGTTTCTTCAGAGGGTTCGGTTCTGTGGAATCTCCATGGGAGCCTCTTTACATCTTGTTGCTTTGTAGGAGACTTCCCTGCAAACTGTCATGCCAGTCAAAGTACGAAGGGTATCAATCTCAGGTAAGTGACAGTAGATGGGGGGGAAAAAAAACACCTCTAGCAGGAAAGTGGGACTTAAAGGAAAAAAAAAAAAAAGGAGTTTGGGAAATAAATCCCAAATACAGCTAATTTTATGCCACACAGCATGAGTTAGTAGTGCTGAATTTTGCAGTGTGTTGCATTCCTTTTAAGGCCTAGCTCACCTTTTTTTCTGTGCTAATCTGACAGATTTCCAGTGCATTATTAGGCTTTTCTGATTGGAATTGATTTTTTTTTTAAAAAGATTTTTCTCTGATCAAGGATTTTTCTGCATTAATGAAGCAGCATGTTCTTGTATCTATAAATGGAATAGCATACACTCTACAGCAAGTGAATGGGGAGCAACAGAGAAACCTCTGAAGAAAAAAATATCTCTTCCACCAACAAGATCGGCAAATGTATGTAGTCAAGAAACCAGTGTGGTAGGAGCACTGTCCGTGGGCAGTACCTCATTAGCTTTAGGTTCCCATAATATTTGTTTTGTGACCTTTGTGCTGCAATTCAAAACAAAAGCCATATCACTTTCTTGTGTTTATTTGGTATTAAGATAGAACAATGTGATATTTTAAAACATTTTTCAGTTTCTGTATATATATATTTTCTTAATCCTTCTCACGTTTTCTGCTGGCAGTCCTGTAAATGTTACTAGTAGCGTGGGGTTGCTGATCCTGCTAATTGCTATGTAGAACTCATGTTGATTTAGTGAGCTCAGTTGTCGTTTTGCTACTAACACAGATATCCATTCCCTCTTTCTGGCTTCCTACCAACCCATGGTGAAAGCTTGCTGAATAAGAATGTTCGGCTGCCCAAGTTTAACTCATTGGGGTTATTTTAAAGATAGAATTCATAATGGTATTGTGTGTGAAACATTCAGCTTTAATCCTTCAAAGAGACATTTAAAAATAATCAAACCGAAAGCAAACCTCTTGTGCTAGATTGTTACAGCCTGAGAATCCTGAAGCCCTCTCAGAGGAGCGCTGCTTCAGAGAGATGGCAGTACAGGACAATTAGATAAGAATTTTGTTGCTAGATGAAAGGAAATGTGAACTCCTAAATCCTTATGGGAGCAGCACAAATTGATTTTCCGTGAAGTGCAAATGATCAAAATGAGTAAAATGCAAGTATGGAGCAATTTTGCCTTCCTCTTTCTTGCTTCTCTTCCCTTTGTCTGGAGGCAAAAAGATAACATTGTACACTTTAGTAATTTGTTTTTTAAATTGAAGATTTGTATATTCTTTTAAGCAGCCCGTGGTAGTTACTTCACCCACAAGTTACTGTTAGGATTTCACCTTCAAGGTATTTGTATGTGAAAGCAGTTCTCAGTAACGGCAAGATGACCTGTCTGGTTGACTGAGCCATAGTTTAGCTTGGTGTTTGTATTTGTTGATAAAGTATGCATACAGAATTCCTGGGAAGGTTGTAGTCTGAGGAGAAGGGAAGTCAACTCCTGACTTTATTCAGTATAGCTTTCCAAGGGTCTTGTTCAGGCAGAGGAATCAGAACGGCGTTGTCCTGGGGTGACGTTTATGCCTTGTGTTTCAAGTACGCTGACCCTGGAAACCTGCAATGTCATTGTGGGGGAAGTAATGATCCGAGTTAGCACTGTGTTGCCTGGGCACTAAGCCCTTTTGCCTAAAGCTGTGGTGGGTTTCACATAATGTGGTAGGTTTTGCAATGCTACACCCAGGTGAAGACCTTCAGACTATTATGTATTTGAAAGAGGTTGGCTTCTAATTTCTGTACTGAAAGAAGTGCTTGAAACTTTAAGTACCCATTCTGCTGCAGGATGAAAACATATGTGAGACTTAAGTGCAAACATTCCCTGAGAACAGGATAACAGGCCTGCTATTTTTCAAATAGTAAATTTTTTCCTAATTGTTTCCCTTAAGAGACTAGTTATAACAGCGTAAGCACCCTTCTAGCCCTGTTCAGGGCAGTGGGAGTTGTGGCACAGCTGTATTGTATTATTTCTGAAGCTAGGACCCTAGATTTTACTCAGCAGCTCAGCATGCCAAAGTTAACTTAAATGTTTAGGATGAGAGCTGTAGTCGCACTGTTTTAAAAGTTTTTTCCTGGTGCACTTCCTCTTTTTCCTCCATTGTTGAGTGTTTTGCTAAGGATGCATGTTTCTTGGCTGAAACAATCCTGCTGGGTTTGTCTCTGTGCGCAGATAAACCCAGCAAACTTGGGCAGACAATGAGGGAGTTGGGCTTTTTTTAGCTGAAGCAACTTGTGACCTGTGTCCTGTTTCCTCTGAGAGACTCAGGTAGAACTTTTTACGTTTAAACCACACGTGTTTGAGCAAGCCTGGGAATGAACTCCTCACACTGTGGGAAGTAGCAGCTGAGGCAACAGATAGAGGAAAGACATAATCCTGTTTGGTGCTGATAGCCTACCCAGTTTCCTTGATTTCTGCAATAGTAAGGGTGAGTGAGGTGAAACCAGATTTTTACATTTATATTGTAAAAGCAACAGAAGCTTCTGGGAAGGTAGAAATTGGAGGAACATAATACAAGGGATGGAGAGTGGCAGGAGGATTTATTTGCCGTATGAATTAGTGCGTAACATAACGAAGGTTAGATGACTCATCAGTGGGGTCATTCAAGGTCTGGGCTACCTAATGGGAAGCTCTCACTGATTTTAGTTTGTTTTTATATTATTTTTTTTAACTTGTTTTGGGTCATGCTTCTACAGACCAGATCTGAGATGGCTTCTGATCAAGTCATGCATTTTTAAATGTGATAAGCATGTACAAAAGCTCTTCTGTGTGATTCGCCCAGGAAGTGGTAGGAATATAGACGAAGCTTTTAAGGCAAAGCCCTGCAAGGTCATGTAACATGGGAGAATTGTGTATGAGATCTCAAATAAGCATATAATTATTAAACCAGTGATTGTACTCTTACTGGAACAGTGGTAATGTTAACAAATTTGTATTTGGACAGTAGCTAGCACAAGGCTTCCTGGTCCTTATACAAGACCTTATGCATGATTAATAACAAATTAGCAAATTTACTTGGAGAAAGAACATCTTTCGAAGTTTGCACTAGCCGGCCTTGCTTGAAGATGTGTAGAGTTTAGATTATTACTGAGCTGGGAGCAACAGAAATGCTTTTGTTAACATGTAGGTTATATGAAATCTCTTCTTTCTGCCCTTGTGTTGACTGGGTAGTTCTGCTAGGAAAGTTTTGTCATAATAGTGTTATAATGGTATCATGGCTTATCCCACTTCTTTGATCAATGCATTTTACATTCTGTTTCCCTGCTCTGTTTGGATGTGATCCTGCTTGTTGGGATTTGGGTGTCAATTGTTTGCAAACATCTGACTGGGTAGGTGTAACTGTCAGCAGTTGCATTAATATTTATAGTATATTCTGACGTGTGTGTCCCCCGATATGTAAACGCTAAAGCTACTCAACAACCATAATTTATATGCTGCCAAACAGGATGGTTTATAGGTCTGTGGCATCCAGTGCTGAATCTCGGAGTTTGATTATAGGAGACTGAGGAATTCAAGGTGACCACCTGACATACTGAGCAGAGGTTTATGGAGGTGGGCTTAAGAGACAGAACAGTAGCAATATACACCTTTTAAATATCTTTTATTCCCACAGAGTTCTCAAGTCTTAAAAAAGAGATGCAGTAATTTTCCCCTTATTTTATAGGTGAAGAATCTTAGGCACAGGATGGTGACAGGTCCTGTCTATCACAATGATGGAGGGACAGAGATGGTAAAATAACTTGGATTTTTTGAGTCTTAAATCAGTGATTGCTCTAATGACATTGGAATATGATCTTGGACGTGAGTTTTTCAGTCTCAGCCCTTGGAGTCTCCCCTTGAAATTTCAGGGAATTGTGTGAAATTTTTTATGGGTTCATATGCAGGTTGCTATGTGGTGTGCACAAACCTGATTTTCTTAGAGGCCTTTTGTGGATCTCTCAAGAATAGTTTGTGGTCCCCCTCCCTGCCCCCCAGAGGAGTCTGAACCACAGGATGAAAATTGCTGGTGTAGGAGTGTTATTAGCCAAGGCTGTAAGGACTGAAGTGTGAAGGAAAATGTGTTTGAAAGCAGGTCTGGACTTGTTAGATTAATCCTCTACTTTGCTCCTCTATAGCTGCAGCTGAAAAGCTTAGGTGGAATTCTGTTGTATAGGTCTGACTTCAGGGCAGGTCAGAAGTGGAAGGGTTTGAGCTTTTTGTTTGTGGATGCCACCTGTGTGACCACAAGGGATGCAGATTTGGGCAGGGATGGGGGTCTTCATGTGGAGCAGCTGTACTTGTTGCAGGAGTCAAAACTGGGGGGAATTTAGGTGGTGACAGGCAGACAATTCTTTCATGTCCTGGTACTTCAGTAGTGGTTTGCAGCTTATGTTCAGGAAGAGCTTTAGCAAGTGTGGCCATTGCTAGGATTATCACTCCAGTGGAAGTGCTGACAGAAAGCTGCCTGCCAAGTACAATGAATGCGGGGTTTAAAGGAAAGCAGGCTGTGGGACAGTGTGTGGGATTGGGAGCAGGGATTTGAGCCTGTGCGTAGAGTTGTGGGTTTGTGGAATGAAGGGCTGGACAACACTATGTAGGCTTTATTAGTGGGTTTTTAAAAAAATATGTTTTTTGAAAGATGAAAATAGCTTTTCATGTGAGGCTTTTAAGCGTTGGCTGAAGCAAATGCATGCTGGTGCTGCAAGGAGCAGCTCCAAATGTGTTACATTTATTTTTTTCCTTTTGGAATGTAACTTGTTTTTCTGCAGGTTCTGTACTCTTCTGGCACATTGTTTGGTAACCTCAGTGTAGGGCTAGGGGACTACATGGAAACTGTAGTGCTCTTGCTGGCTGTTTCTGTATGTTTAGATGAGGTCACTGGGACATTAATCCATTTGTGAAGTGATGAGATTGAGCATGGAAGAATGGCACCTGAGTGTGTGGTCCTGCTGTGTTTGTGTGTTTGCTGTTAACTTGGGCCAGATATGAAATGGGAGCAGTAAATCATTCTGTGGTGTTATCTGTGTGCAGCTGGTTCTCTTTGCTCTGAATTAAATAGCAGTGGGCTTGCAGTGGAGAACAGCACAGGTGATGGAAGTCTGGGTCGAGAAAAATCTTGCCTTGAAAGCTCATGTGTCTTTGCATTATTCTCAACCACCACACCATGCCCAGCCAGCACAGAGCTGTTCCTTGGTGGTATCCATGCTGGTCCCAGGGAGGAAGCAGAGCACATCGGTGTGTGTCCTGCATGGCATTGTAATGGTGTTAGTGGATCTGGTATCTGAGCAGGACTGCCCTGACTTGAGTACCTGTTCTAGCTCTAGGGTCTCCAGGCAGTGTTTCAGTGTGTAGTGTAGGCTAATCTCAGATCTTGGGGTCTCTTCTCCTTAACCTGCAATATGCAATACCATGGTTGAGAAAGCCGTAGTTTTTTCATGATTCTTTGAGTTCCAAGTTTGATCATGGGAGAAAGTAGATTTGCTAGAAAAGTGTGGTGGCCTCTTAATTCGATGCACTTCTGTTACAAAATCTGGACTCATTTCTTCACTTCTGACAGGAGGATTTCCAGTGCCTAGGGCTAACGACCATCCTCATGTTAAACTGCCTCCCCACCTTCATTGCATGAGGATGACTTTAACTCTGTGTTGCTGACTGAAACTCAAGGGAATCCAGCTTGTAAGAAGCGACTGTGACTACCCTGTAATCTGTATGTCAACTGGTGTCACTTTAGTGGTTACAGTTTATTAATCTCTTTCTCCATATGCTTTGGGATGGACAATTTCACTATGATGGAAATGGAGTTTACGGTTCTAAGGATCACAGTGTGACCCATGGCATTTGGGAGCAATTCATACAAACAAAGGCTGTGAAGACTTTGAGCATCTTTCCCCAGTTATAACCAGTAATACCAGCAGGTGCAGTGTGTGCTCCTGTATCCCATGATATCACTGATTGGGAGTTAAGGATTGTATTAAAGTAGTTGTCCATGAATTTACAACAGTAACTTAAAGTGGAAGTTGTGTTTCTTGCACTTGCAATGACAATCTGTTGTGTATGTTAGACCTTACTGCTTTATATCCAGAATTTGATTCCTCTTCTACAGAAACAAATGGATTTTTAAACACTGGAATATTTAAATATATTTGTTTACCTCTGATTCATGTATATGAACATGGCAAATTTAAATTCTAACCACCTTCAACCCTTCACCCTTCTGGTGGTAATTAATTCATAGTGTGTTCCAGTACCACTCAGCAGAGGCTTTATCGGATCATCAGTTGTGGATGTTAACCGCAACATCTGTGACGTTTGCATAAAACCTGTAGGAGCCTGACGCTGTGTGAAATCGCTCTCATTACACAGCTCGTTTTGAGATTGCCAGTAGCCATGCTGCTCGGAAAACAGGATTAGGGTGAAGTATTCTATTAACACACTTAATCCATAACTAAAATAATATTCATTACTCCTATCCTGGTTTAGGAGACAAATGTTTTATTTAAGCTGAGAATGACCTTTCTGAATAGGGCCCACATAGTCACATTATAAAATTGAAGTCCATAATGAGAAAGATTAGCTGGAGCTTGTAATACAGCAGAGTTCTGTGTCAGATAGGAGGCAGCTGTGTCAGAGGTGTCACCACTTTGTTAGAGAGCTGCTCCTCTGCAGCTGGCAGGGATAAAATTGCAATTTCTTTCTTTAAAAGTTGTGCTGTGGTGTACGTTGGAGACATCCAACCACTGTGTCTTCCCTCGATATGTCTGAGTTGGGCATTAGTCTTTCAGGCCATGGACTGTCTGCTGGTGTTTCCACAATGTCTGTCGCAGCCGCAGTTTTGGCTCGCGCTCCAGGGCTGAACTGGAGGACTCCAGAGCTAAAACAATGAGCGCCGACAGCTTCAGCGGAAGAGCCAAGCTCCTGTCGTGGGTGGCTGTCACAACACATATGTTTTGCCTGTTCACTAGAGGATGGACATGAACAGTAATGCTGTGTTTTTCTCCATACACAAAGGCTGGCTGTGGGCTCTGTCAGAATTACTTCTTCTGGATTTGAAACAGCGGCGGGATCTTTGTCAGCGAGCGTGCTGTGAGAGAGTCGTGTTGGTGGCTGCCTTTAATTGAAGTGAATGCAAAATGGCTGCCTGGCCCCACAGCAGAGCTGTGGCATCCTGCAGAGGAAAGAAAGGCTCAGCAGCTCCGCACTTACCTTGCACAACTTGCTTGCCTGAGCTCTAACCTTATCCTATTGCTGGTGTCAATTAGGAAGAACAAAAAGGAATTGTATTTGTTAACAAAGTGGTAAAGATTTTCTATGACTGGAAATATTTTATCAGCTTTGGGTACCTTGGTTATTTGAGACAAGGTCTTGCTGGGGCAGAATGAAACTTCATGTTTTTCATGCTGCTTTGGAGAAGATTTTGTGGCAGTGGATTTGCAGTGGGGAGGGGCAGAGAGGCACGAACATGGGTGTTCTTTTGCTTGTAGTTTGTAGCTACAGTGTGACTGACTTGGATGTGGTATGTTCCATGTTTGGTTACTGTTCTCACTGATTCACCGTGGAGTTTTTCTCATCCCACATCACTTCAGCTGAGCAGGGACTAGAATGAGAATCTCCCTGGTCAGTACAGCCCAATTCATTTTGTCCAACTTGATGTGCTGAAAAGCTGTTTAAGTATAGAGTCAGCATATGGGGGAGGAAAAGAGAAAAGACAGTGCTGATAGACAACAGGAGAGAGTGGGAAGACTAGGAATAGAAAAAATAATGGTGAACTAAAAGAACAGGTAAAAAGCTAGAATTAATAAAACTTCAGTAAAACTGCTGTTTTGTACAGATCTTTGTTATATATATGAAGTCTTGCTGAATGTCAGTGTCTAGCACAGAACAAGGAAGGGGAATGGAGGGAAGGAAAAGATTAAACAAGTCATTCTGTAACAGTTCATAGATCTAGGATTTTTTCACATTGTTATGAAAGAAGAAGTGGCAGAGCAGCCAGAATCTGCTTTATCTAAAGAACAGATCTGGCTAGAGCCAATCTTTTGGTCAGATAAGACAAATAGAATGTTGTATGAGGAGACTTCAAATTCCATGAAGTTTCCTGTGACAACAGGCAGAGGAGCCTTCAGGGTTTCTTTTCTGGTAGCAGAAGATTTTCTGATGCCAGAACCATAGAGGATACCATAAAGTTCACTTTTGAAGGTGCTTTCCAATATCTGCACGGAGTCAAGAAAATCTGGAGGCCCACCTGTGACAGGCCTGTGTGGTGGCGAGAAACGAAAGCCAATCTCTCGCTGAGAAAGCTTACTTATTTCCTGGTTCACTGGTTGTCTGCCTGTCTAGCTGTGTGATAATAGCATTTGTTTAAACTAAGAATTAAAATATATTAAAACATTTTTTTGGATTAAGGTATAGGTTTTGTGTTAATGCTAAGCTGCTGTGGGAAAACAATGGCTATTATGTATTTTTTAAACTGATTTTTAGTTGAGATTAATGTCAGAAACAAGGGATAAAGGTAGATAAGAAAAATTTTAAAAAACTTGTCAAAAGTACCAACAAGATAAATGGTTAAAATACATTAATGTAGTGTTCAGATATCCTTTCTTCAGGACTTCCTTGTGGAAAAACTGTTCTCTCTTTAGAATTTTCTAATCTTCCTCTATTAAGCTTTCATGGATTGTTCAGACATGCTGTAGAATATCTATCATTTTCTATTATCATTTTATAGGCTTTTGTGTGTCATTTATGAAGAAACTGTTCAATTTCATCTGTAATAAATCGTATGTTTCTGCTCTGTAAAGGATCTTTAAGTGAGTGCCAAAGATCTGGAGTATCATGCAGTCCCCTTTAAACACCTTTCTGGGAAATCAATGTAGAAAAAATTCCTCTATAGGAATATGGCTTTATTGAAACTGTGCTTGAGCATGGGAACAAACTCAAACCGTGCCAGACCTGCAGGCCTTGTAGAGTAAGCTCTGGTGTTTAGTGGGTTGGTTTAGTTTCAGCCAGAATCAAACCCTCTGATTACTGTCAATGACAAATGATTATATAGACTGTTTGCCTCCCATCAGGCAGGACAATGAAAGCCCTGCTATGTTTGAAATGTTTGTAAGGAACTTCGTTTCATAAATAAAAGTCATGGGGGAATTTATGCCACAGAATAGCAATGATAAAGGTGCCAAATCATAGGCCCCTTTTGGTTAAAGGGGAGTGGGGAGAGCTGGTGCCTTGAGCTGCTGTATCTGTGGCCCTGCTTGGCTGAAGAGGTCCCTGGGAGCACTGGGCCCCTCTGTTCTGGCTGGGGGGCCGTGCCCCCGGCTGGGGGGGAGAACAGAGCCAGCTGCACTCTCTGGCCTGGGCACTCAGCTGAAAGGCGATGGCAGGCCCTTTGTGGGGTGGCACAGGAGTGTTTCGCTCCCTCTCTGTTATGAACAGGCTAATACAAGTATTGGTTCTGGGTTTGTGGTTTAAAAAAATAGGAAGACAAGAAGAAAAGCCTTGATTGTAGAGATTTCAAGTAGCACAAGGTGGCAGTAATGCTCTACTGTTTTGCATTCACCCTCCTGCAGTTCAAGAGACATGAAGTTAGAACTGCAGAATGCAAAGCTGAGATTTTTATTTCCTTGGAGGTTACTTCATCTTTCCTCTGGCACCCTACACTCATTCTTCCTATTTTCCCCTGGGATCTGGGGTGTGGTGGTACTGAGAAGGAGGTATGTGGGAACTGAGTCTCAGTCCTGAGCCTTCTTCCACAAAAGCACACAGAACTGAATCTGTTTGAGGTTGATGCTGCATGAAAATGGCTGGGAGTGAGTTCCTAGGATTAGTCAGCATGTGCTTACTGACCCTACTGTCACTGGGAAACCTGTGCTATCTACAGGGCCCATAGAACTGTGCAGGAGCAACACTGTAGAGGTGACACAGACTGAGATCTGGTGCAAGGAACACTCAGTCACACTATGGCACAGATCTGATTCTGTTACTTATTGAATAAAAGGAGGGGATTCTGTGCTGAGGTCTCTAGAGATCTTAAGATTAGTCCTGGATATTGACCTCTTGTAGGCTTTGCTCAAAAGTGGCACTGTGCTGACCATAAGCACCATTGTTTCAGCTGACATGCAGAAGTCTAGTTTAGTGTGTGATTGCCAGGTCGGTGTCATTGAGGAGTTGCTCTCCTGACCTGATGACTTGCGTAGGCCTTTCCTGCTAATGACTCATTAATTATTTCCATTATGGCTCCCCTCCTGAATTTGTCAATATTGTAAAATATTTATTGCAAATATGAATTTCACAGAAGATGAGCTTTCGTTCATTCAAAAGTAGTATTTGCAGTCCTCTTGTGAGTAGATCTGAAATTACTTATTTAAAAATATCCACATATTAGATGCAGAAGGGGAAAGAAGTACTGGAGTGATGAAACTTGTTCACAGTCAGCCATTAGATGCTATGGTACAAGGATTTGTCTTGGGACAATTTCATGTCTTTTTGGCAAATTTGGGCAGGTGTGTGGATTCCCCTGAAGTGTTGGTAGTTGTGTATTTGCACACAGGGCTGTCCAGATAGAAGCCTTGGCTGTGTTGGTGGTCACTGTGTTGGGCTGAGCTCATCTCGTTCCTAGAGGTAAAGCAATCCCCATGTGCAGCAGGCTCGGTCCCGGCAGATGTCACTCTTGGCTCACGGGAGAAAGCTGTGTGTGGAGAACATCCCCATCCTGTCTGCAGAGCTGGTTTTCCCTGTGCGTGCTGCTGTGACACTGCCTTGTGTTCTGGTACAGGGTTTTGCTTCAGCTGTGTGTATCATGGGAGGAAAAGAGGATAGTGTTCCTGTAGTTGTGTGTGCAAGACATAATTGCCCAATGTTGCCGGCTTTTGGGAACACAAATTTAGTTCAGTTTGAGATAGCTGTTTCAGAGGCACCCGTGCTGTGTCTGTGCAATAAGATGTCATGACTTAAAAAGCATCTGTGATTTGTCTGTATCTTTCTGACTAATTTTCTGAGTAAGCAATTGTATTTCCAGTTATCTTGGTGCACTGGCAACAACATTAAAGTCTTGCTATATTTCAATATGTAGCACCTTCCAAATGTGCAAATGATGTCACCCTCATCCTTCTAGGTGACAGATACTGAGGATTAGGCCTTGGGTCTTGTCACCAAGCGTTAGCCAAACGTGCCAAAGCTAGTTAGTGACAGTTTGCAGAATGAAACACAACTGAAAAATTGTCCCTGGTCCTGCTGTGTCCCACAGCCCTTTAGAGCTGTGTGAGGGGTCTGGGTTATAAGATAGTATTTGGCTCTATTGTGGGAGGATCAAAGGCTTGTTGAACTCGGGCTTATTGTGGAAGAACATCTTTCTCCCGCTTTCTCCTGACTAGAGATTTTTTTCTATTATTATTATTTAAGATTTTGCTATGTTCTTATGAACTGGACCACTTATCATAGGAGCTTACTTCTGTTGGTTAATACAGCCTAAAGCACTGTTGACCATGGACAATATGTGGTGTTGAGTAATAGCAAAGTCTGCATGGGTATTTTTGACATACATAAATGCATCCATATGTGTGGGGTTTTTTTTTGTATACAGTAAGAAAGTCATATCATTGCTCAAAAAATACAGACTGTAGCTATTAAACATATGCTAAAGCTCAGAGTTTCCATTAATTTAATATACCATGCGTAGCTGGAGAATATACTGTACAAACAGGAGATTCCCTCTCTAAGCAGAACTGGGATTTGGGATCTCATATGTTTTGTATCACTTCCTTGACTTGACTCCAGCTTAAAAGTATTGAAGTGCTTTTTGGAAAAGTTCCTCCCCAGCCACCCCCCACCTCGCCCCCA
>VXBW01007872.1:1572121-1588970 GCA_013400375.1 Thinocorus orbignyianus | reverse complement strand
ACCCTCCAAATACTTTCACAAATTGTTATCTTCAAAATTATTAGCATTGTCCTTATGGTGCCAAAGTGTAACAGGAGAAAAAGATATTGGCACTTGAAGCAGCTGGAGTGCTTTTTGTTATCTATGGGCTTTGTTCTTTGGTATCAGTGTTCTTTGGTATCGTGTTCCTGAAAGCACAGCCATCCACAGACCTTTATGTTTTGGAACAGGACTGAGTCAATAGTTTGAGGCTGTGGAGAACTGTTCATTGTGATGTACTGACTTGGACATGAGCCAAGGCTTCCTTGGTTGCGCAGCACTGGTTGCCCTACTTTTTCTGGGGAAAACATCCACCAGGGTTATGTCTGTGCCTCTGCAGGAGGGTCAGGCTGCAGCATGCTCTGGCATGCTGGAGGGAGCTGAAGGTGCCTACTAGCTAGCAGATGAAGGGAGGGTGGAGAGGAGAGCACCTCTGCTTGCTCTTGGGAATGTGCAGCCAGGTTGCTGGCTTGTTAATACCTTTTTTTTTTTTTTTTTCCCTGCTTTGTTTACTAATGCAACTGTTAAGACTAGATGGGTTAAGGTAGTTAAGCTACTAGAGATACCTGCTTAAGGTTACAACTACACCTTTGGACATACCCTGGGAAGACACTGTGCCAGGAAGCTTCAGGCATGTATATGCCTAGAGTTTGTACCTAGCACTGTGGTTACATTGAGCCTTTTAGGCCTGAAAGGTAATTTGTTTTGTTGTGCATTTATTTATTTGACAGGCAGGACGCTTTCTCTTGTGAGGTTCCCCCAGTCCCTCCCCCCAGTTGTGACTGTCACCTCCTAAAATGCTTGCACCGCTTGCTGACCATGTAATTATTTAACATGTTGGTTTAGACTGACACCTTTTGTATCTGCATTGTTGGGTCAAGGCAAACAGTGTGTTCATTCATGCATACAGACCTAAGCCTGCCTTCCGCCAAAGCAATTAAATTCTGGAAATGCACCACAACTGTGGCATCAGTCAGCAGTGTCAGAATCTGCTTGCGTGGCAGTGGGTAAACTGTTCTTTTCTCTTGTGACTCGTGTGTGCTCTCTCCTTTTTCCTTTTTCTTGGTGGAAACTAAGAGCTGGATACTTGTCAAATGCTATAACGTGAAGTTAAACATTTGACTTGGGGAGAATGACACATTGACACTTTTCATAATAATTGCTTCCTACACTGGAAACCTCCAGCTGTTTTGGTGGAAATAACATGATGTGGCTGTGACAATAATAGAGTCCCAAAGCCTGCAGACTGAAAATAGAAGCTTCTAGGTCCAATTTTAGTTGAAAAGTAGGGGTTTTAACCTTCATGGCACTGATCATGAAGATGACTAGATATGGAAATTAAAGGAATCCCAAAGAAAATTCTTCCAGTTGTTCACACATACGAATAGGTACTTGTTGGACAGCTTTATGAGTAAGGATTATTTTTATGTTGTTGCAGCAGTAAATGTCAGGAATGCCCTTTGAAGAAGAATAGGTTTAAATCCTATTTTTGTGTTGGTGAATTCAAATTGCAAGATCCTGATGCTGTGCTACTGTAGGCAGCAAAAGAATCTTGGAGGCTCTTTCCCTCTGAGGAGAAAGTGTGGCTGCTCCAAACTGAATGGAAGGTCATTTGAAGGTTAGTCTGTAGTGAGGCAGCTCTAGGGTAGCTTTCCATCCTATAAGCAATGTTACTGATGTAATTAAGTCATTAAAGGCAGAGCTGAATGGGAAGTATTTATTTTAAATAATTTTTTTCCCACATGAGATATGAAAGATTGGACAGTCATTGTGCTTTTAATGACATACGGAACTATTGTGTGAAAGGCTGAACATGGTAACTGTATTTCATCATCTGTTTCTTCGGAATTAATGCCGCCATGTCCCCCCCCTTACTCCCCCAGTAAAAACAGGATGAACACACGTCTGCTAAATCTTTAATGTCTCTAATGGCCTCTTGATCATTTGCATTTCAGATCTTTCTTCATACACAGTAGCAATTTGTGATCGTGGAATGTGCTGCTGATTGAAGCTGAAGGTGCTGCTTATTATTATTATTTTTCCCCCATTCAGCCCTGGGATGCAACAGATAAGACTCCACTGTGATATTTCTGGAGGTTCACTGCTGAGATCTCAGCATCAAGAGGGTGCAGGCTCTGCTTAATTGTGTTCTAAAGGGAATATGCAGCGATGCATCTTTCTTTTTGATGACAGGGATTCGGAGCAATCATTTAAAAAAGAAAAAGGCAGGTGTTAGTTGAAGCTTGGAGAAGGCAGGTAGGGGGTAGTACAGGAGTCATTGCCCGTTGTGTTTAGAAGATGATCCCAGAAGTCCCATCATGTAACTTCATTAAGAGATGGATTAAAATCGCTTCAAGTTCCTTATATTTTGTCAGTGGTGACAGAGCCACTGATGGAGCAGTCACTGATAAAAACAACTCCTGGGACTGAGATATCTTATTAAAACACAGTCAGCTCTTTAGAAAATACAAAGTACAGGGACTCAAGTGTAATTTTGGCTGTGTGAATATGGTCCTCACAGGAATCTACGCACAGAACAAGTTACTTTCTCAACCTGTATCATGCTCAGGTTAGTTATGTCAAATGTTACAAAGAAATACCAAATCCAGAAATAGCTTTCTTAAATGACAGTATTGTAGTCTGGATTACATTCTCTTGTGTCTGTCTGAAGAAGACCTGGAAGGTAGTTCACTACTGTAAGTGATTTATTCTGGCTTGGGCCGTTCACAGTTTAGTCTGCTTTCAGTTTTCAGCAAAAGATACTGCAAAGTTGCTTTTCTTTTAGTCAGCTTTGTGAGAGGTACCATAAAATTCCTTTTTTTTTTTTTTTTTTTGTTAAGGCAGGAAAACAGGGTTGCAAGCCATTTGCACAAGTGTGTTTTTTGCATTTTGAAGTCTTTTTCTTTTTGTGGGGATACCAACAGATACTCTGGTGTTTATATTTTTATTTTTTTCTTCTCCCAAGACAGCAGTTTCTCTCTTTCTGGGCCTTACCAGATCCTGTCTGGTCTTTCTTGGGAGCCCTTCCATATTATTACTGCTCTTTCATGCTTCTGTGAGTGTAAAGCCATTGAGGACTGAATCTGGTATATATCCAGAATAAACCCTCTGCTCTTACTGGAAGGTAGAAGTAGATACCAGATAACTGGGTACCAGGTTTCAGAATTTGCTAGTTGCAGGTCAAAGAATACGCAGATGCTGTAACTATATCCCCTGTTTTCCAGTTTAAGGTGTTAGACTGAAATGAATACTTCCCTATGACATAGGACTTCATTTTATTTTTTTTATGACACAGTAATTCAAAAGTCTCGACAGCTTTCTGTATTTAGACACAACATTTTGAAGTGCAGTGCCAGCTTTACTCCAAAAGATGTCTAGTCCCTCTGATCTTAAGGAAAGATGTTATTTACTGCACAAGGGTCACTGTCACTGCAGTTACTGTGAATAGCTGTTCAGCAAGCTACTGCAGGAAGATTATTCAAACTTCTCCCTGTCTGTGGTGGATCCAGGTGGATGCAGAGCTTGCCAGGGAGGTTTGTGGTGCATATGCCCATGTCTGTTGTGGACATAGACCAGGTGTCTGTGCTGATTTGCAGCCTGCAGCCTTGATCTCAGTGCCAGTGACAGGAAAGTGATTTGTCTGTTGGATCCTGGCAAGGATAGGTTAGATACCCTCAAGAGTTTGTGTTTTTCATTCTTTGATAATTTGAAAGTTTTTATGTGATTGCTTGTCTGCCTTGAGGGTTAGCTCTCCTGTGGTGGGATAGAAACCTGTGTTGGTATCCCTGTTGCTCAAGGCTGTCAAGCAATCTGAGTAGAAATGTATTTGGATGCTGTAAAACTCCACTTGATTTATTTTGCTGGATCCATCTGCTGTTGAAACACATTCATTGATTGAAAGTGGCCAGCTGAAATGTGACCTAGATGATGAGGGAAGCATCCAGCACAAGTGGCCATGGTCATGGAGTAACTGCTGAGATGCATCTGTTTTATCACTGAAACTTAAAATCTGGTGGTTCCTTTGTTGACTGAGGTGACTAGATAGCATGCCTCTTCCACTTTTTAAAGACTTGTTTTTGCCTGTAAAGTGACATTGGTTTGTAGTCTGTAGAATATCTGCTTACCTCCTGCCACTGAATTATTTCAGTGTATTTTCCTTGTGGTTACAGCTGCCTGGCTGTTGGGTGTCTTTAAGCACCTGTGCATTTAAGGATCTGCCCAGTTCTGCATGTAGCTGCGTGGCAGCTCATGTTCGATGTGTCTTCTGTTCATCTACAGGCACAAAAGTTGTGGTCAGTGCTCATCTTGTGTGTGAGTTCAGATGCTGATACAGGGACAAGATATCAGAGATGATTTTTGAGGCTGTTTAGAAGGCAAGAATGTTTGGCACTTTGTGAAAATAGAGGTTTGTTGGGGTGTCTGACTAATATAATGAGAAGATCTGATAGTCACTGATGGGTGTGACTCCATGTATTTCATCGCCATTAAAATTTGTCAGACATTATGCAAAGCTTTCTCACACTGTAGATCTTAACTCTTACTAACATGAAAGTGGACTTGCTTTGTAAGAGAACTCTGCTCTTTTTCCTTATAGAATATTGAAAAAAAAAATTATGTTAAAAGAGGAGTCCAATGATTTGTCTGGCTAACATCGCCTGCCTGTTGTTCTTAAATGATCACTTGGGTGGGGTTTTTTTATGACTTTTTTTTTTAAATGTGTGTCTGAACAGCAGTATTGCTGAAACAGTCACCATTTAGGAACATGAATCTGATTAGTTTTATAAATTTCTCAATCTCTATTTTACTGCTTGCAGAATCTGTATTATGTTGACCATAAGACTCATCTGTTTTCTGTCTTTTTTGTGTCTCTGTAATAACCTGTTTCTTATATACTGTATTCCATATTTCAGTATTTAAGACAGACACTTTATTGTTGAACAACGATATTCTAGAGGGGGTTTTGGTGTAGTACAGTACATCTTGCTCAATCTGTTAAGCCAGGGCCTTCAGGTCACCTGACCACAGTAATCGCATCACTTTTTCATCCCTGCTTCCAGTTCTTAGTTGATGACTCATACCACACATCAACACTGTATAGCCTCATTTGAGCAATCCAATTTACATATTGCTACCATCACACTGAAAGTTCTAATAAATTTCCCTCAGTGGCAGAAAGCTATTTGAATAATGGCTGTGTCTAAAACTGTCATCTTAATACCTTTGAGCTTGTCATTTTCCTGGAGCTTATTACTCAAGTTCTAACAATACCCTGTAGCTGATGTCCTGCCTCTGTGGGTGGCTGTCTTTTAAAGCCCTGGGAAGGTTCCCTTGCCTGTGGTGGTACTGCCAGTACTTGCAGTCCTTCAGGCTTTATGTAAGCAAACAGAAACCGAGTCTTCACATGTGCTGGATGAGGTGCTGATCACCTTCCATGCCTATTCAGTTGTGTTTTCAAAGGAGCAGGTGAGAGCCTTTATGAACCTTGTCACAGGAGAGAGCTTTAGCTTTTGTCCTGCATGTATTTTATTACAAATATTGTGTTGGAGTGGCACGTCATTTACAAATGGTGTATGATCCAAGCACTTGTCAGTGAGGTTATATATAGGCCGGTCTGTTTTCTGTAACAAACTTCTCTTTTCCAATTCAATATTTATCCATGTTTTTCTCTGCTAAAGAATATGGAAGTACTGTTGATAAGGGGAAATAATTGAACTCACATGGAAGAGCTGAAGAGCTATTTGGGTTAGGGTTTGCCTTAGCTAGGGAAGGAAAGGAGATGCCAGGAGCTTACCAGCCAGTACTGAAAGTTGTTGAGGTTGCATTGGGAAACAGCAGTTACTTAGGGCAATGTGTATGTGACTGGCAGTTGTTGCAGGCTCCCTTTTTTTAGTAAAATGCACTATAGTTGCAATTACTGTACAGGAAGTATTCTAAATAACTATTTGGTACTTATTTTTCTTTAAAGTGGGCAGTCTGTCTTAGCCTCCTCTCCTCTTTGGGCTTTGTTGTTGCCACATTCAGGATGTTCTTGACGCCCTCTGACGTAACTAGTCAGAAGCAGAATGGAGAAAATGAATGTCGGGGCCATCCATTGCGCTAGGACTGTTTTATGAAGACAAACCACTTGCATATGGAATCGTAGAATCATAGAATGGTTAGAGTTGGAAGGGACCTTAGAGATCATCAAGTTCCAACGCCCCTGCCATGGGCAGGGACACCTTTCCCTAGAGCAGGTTGCTCCAAGCCCCATCCAACCTGGCCTTAAACACTTCCAGGGATGGGGCATCAACAACTTCCCTGGGCAACCTGTTCCAGTGCCTCACTATGATAGACGAGTTGAAGTTTTTCTGTTAGTGTCCTAGATAGGCTATCCACTCTCCTGCCGGAAAAAAAGGGGTTATTTTCATCTCTAAGAGGAACTCAGTCTTTGAAAGGTTCGATAGACAGATGAATAATGACAATGAAAGTGACAAAGGACAATGCCCTTCTTGCGACAGGGCTGATAAGATCCCTCATGTGGAAGTGTAGTAGTTGGAGGGGTGTAGTGAATATGTGTATGTGTATGGGGTGTAACTGTTACTTGAACATGGTGGTAATGGTAAAGCTAAATGGTCTCTAGTCTGGTCAGAGTTTTAGGTGGGCTGCTGAAAATGAGACCTATCTAATGTTCCTCAAGCCAAGCACTTCCACATGAAAGATCAGTTTGGAAAATTCTGTGTGGTTTCACTGTACATTATTTATTAAATATGGATGTAACCACCCACACAGAGTGATGATACATTCACAGCACTCATAGACTGGAAAATACATTTTTCAGAAGCTATAGCCTGGGTAAAATAGGGTAGAAAACAAGTCTAGAAAATACCAAGGAAGGAGAAGAGCATTGCCCGTCTGTTCATCTCCTCTTCTCTGCCACTAGGTATTTTTTTTTTCAGTTGCATGTAGAGTTTTATATCCTAGATGTAAGCAGACAGACTGCCTCCCTGTAAGATATTTACTGCAGTTTGTCACCCCATGCAGCATTCCAGTGATTTCTGTGCCTTGGTTATACAAGCACATGCTGAGTTGTTGGAGCACAGACAGTCTGGCAGGTGGCTGCACAGTGTCTAATTACAAAAGGGTAACATGAGTTTCTGTTGGACATATATGTAAACATAAATCAGGCAGGAGATAATGAAAAAATAGTCTTTGTCCAGAATAAAAGTTGGAACACAAAGCAAAAGTGTTTTATGTATCAACTAACTGTATTAGGGAAGGTGTTCTCCAAACTACAAACTGCTACATTAAATGAATAGTTTAGTAGACTGTTCACAGCTTAAAGTGTAGTCTGTTTTTTTGTGTGACATTGGTATTTTTGGTACTTTGAGATTGTACTGGATCTCAGACACTCATTGCTCTGGGCACTGCACAGAACACACACAGAGATCTGATGCCACTAAAGAACTGCAGTCCTGTCCAGTGTAAAGAAAGGGCTGGAACCTATAGCTGGTCCGATGTCCAGTTGGACATAGACTCCCAAGTCCAACATCTTATGGAATGGAGTGCATTACTTCCTAGTTGAAATATTTGTGTTTAATACAGCTATTGATTGACACATGAAAAATCTACCATACTAAGAGAATCACAGCAGGGTCAGAGTTGGAAGGGACCTTAAAGACCATCCAGTTCCAACCCCCCTGCCCTGGGCGGGGGCACCTCCCACCACACCAGGTTGCTCCAAGCCCCATCCAGCCTGGCCTTGAACCCCTCCAGGGATGGGGCAGCCACAGCTTCTTTGGGCAACCTGGGCCAGTCTCATCACCCTCACAGAGGAAAACATTTCTTTCTAGTATCGAATTTAAATCTGCCCTCTTCCAACTTAAAACCATTCCCCCTTGTCCTGTCACTCCCCTCCCTGACCGAGAGTCCCTCTCCAGCTCTCCTGGAGCTCCCTTCAGATCCTGGAAGGCTGCTCTAAGGTCTCCCTGGAGCCTTCTCCAGGCTGAACAGCCTCAGCTCTTTCAGCCTGTCTTCATAGCAGAGGTGCTCCAGCCCTCTGAGTGTTTTTGTGGCCCCCTGCTGGACCTGTTCCAGCAGGTCCATGAATAGATAGAAGGCAACAGCTACTTTGCCAGTGCCCTCATGCTTGGTATTTGCTGGACTTGAAAGGAAGGTCTGTTCTTAAGCAACCTGTGTTCTTGGTGCAAGCACTCAGCCAGCTGGCATTTCCACACATGCTTTGCTCCTAGCTTTATGCAAGACAAGCCAGACTCTGCCTGCACAATAAAGAGGAAAAGAGGAGGAGATGAGAAGATGTATCTTTATTGTATTATTGGAAGTAGAAATAGGGAATTTGGATTGTGCTGGGTACTATGAATGCAATTGCCACCTTTAATGCTAAGGCTGCTGCCAAACATGATGGCATCTGTTAAAATACAAAGCCTCTGAGATGCCTGAGAACTATTTTATTTCAAGTTGAAATCTGGCACTGGGAGTGCTAAGGAATATTTTTCTTCTGCTTTTCATCTGTGACTAATTGATGAATAAATTAATATACTGTAAGCATGAGATGAGAACTGAATTATTTATACTTCTGTTTTTTTGGTAAAGACATGTAAGTCATGAACAAATAGTGATAAAAAATTTTGGTTGGTGTAAAGTCAATAACTAACTGAAGCATTGGAGCTAGATATTTTAATAATGTACCCAGCCAACTGGAGTGTGTGTGTTGTCAGGTAGGAGCTCCATGAATACCTAGAAAATTGCTTTTTAAATGTACCTGATACATTGAATCTGTTTGACCCAAGGACTTGCACATGAAGAATTCCTGTCTACAGGAAAATCACTTACATACACAAAGATTGTGAAGTCACCATGGAGAAAACCAACTTTTTTTTTAATCCAGGCATTCATATGATAGCATGTGTCTTTGATTGCCACCATCCTTTCCCATTTGTGTCAAAAGAGAGCTAAAACAGCAGAAAGTGCTCGCGTGTATGTACTTCCAAAGGTAAAGAACTATTTCCTTTTTTTCATTAAGGTCATGTTCCCATAAATATCTGAAAAAAAATAAAATTAGATGTTTATTATCATAAAAAAATAAGGTTCTACCTATGTTGTAGTTCAGAAGGACAGCACCAAGTTGTAGCAGAAAGCACTGTCCTGGTCAGAGGGAGAGAAGATACGTGGTGCTCTGGCCCTGAGACTGTCACAGGCACTCGGTGAGACCTTGAGGAAACCCTGGTGGAGGTTTCTCTCTCAGCTTCCTAGCTCTAGTTTTGCTGTTATCTACTTAGGTTGTAAATATTCAGGAAGTGCTCCGTCTTGAGATATGTACAGCAACTAGCACATAAGGTCTTGCTCTCAGGGCACTGTGGCAATATGAATAATAATCCTTAGGCTGGGAAGCAAGGCACGTTTTCCTTTTGCAGCATAATAGCACTTGAAATTCCTCTGCTGTCCTAGGTTCGATGCATGCCGACTCAGCAGCATAAGGAGGCTCTACAGAAATATCTTTACGTATGCTATGGTTTGTGACTCTGCTTCTGCAGCCATGTAAATCAGAAGTAACTCTGCTGAAATCAATGTTTTATGTACTGGTATATAACTGTGGGAGAGAAGAACAGATTTATTTTGAAAAATGGGAATGGCAGCTTGCTTAACATTTCTTTCCTTGCATTAAAAAAACACAAATGTGTTGATGATGTTTTTCTAATGGGCTCTAAAGACTCAGCCCTTAAAATGAGCAGGTTCATGAATAAAAGAATTGTTCCTGGCAAGGGAGAACTGCCAAAAAATATGCTTAATTTATGGCACTAAGAAAGAAATACTGAGGTAATAAATGAGTTAGTTTTGCCATTCGATTATGCAGCTAACGTTATGGGTACTATAATCTTAAAATTGTTTCCAGTTTGTATTTTGTTTCCTTCCCACATCATATAAATACTGCAAAGTAGTTTCTAGTTGAAAATGGGTGAGTACTGTGAAAGGCACAGTTCCCTTTGGCCTGTCTCATGCTAACTTGGGCGATGCCATGTGAATGCAATTGCCTCTCAAACACGTCGACTACCGCGGTGCTGACCTACCCGTCCCGCTTGTCTGTTCTCATTAGATGATGTGGATAATGTCCATGAGGGAGAAGGCTGCTTCATGTTGACAGGTGCCCTTGTAACATGTTTCTCTCAGAAATTCTAATTAGAAAACTAGAACATTCTTCTGAATTGTGGTTTTTCTTGTTTAGTGACTTTTTTCTTTTGTAAGATAAAGGAATTCTGGTTTTCATATTTTGACATGAGTTAAAAAAAAATACACTTAAGGGCCTGGGGTTGCTTCTGACTTTGCAGTATGTTCTGCTGTGGACCCTGACCAGCAGCAGCTCAGTGCCCAGGAGAGCAAACGATGGAGTCTGCCCTCATTTTGAGAATGAAGAGAAAAGGGAACTTGGACCAACAGATTTCATGAATGGTTATATAAAGCTGACTGAACAAAGAAGTGCCTGGCTGGCAGCTGCACTCTTTACTAATTACCTGTCGTCGTTTTGTTTTAAAATTGAAGTGCAGTGGTTCTTTGCCAGTGCTTTAAAGGAGTGTCATCTACTGTGAGGTGCTGATTGCCCCTAAGTACTAACATAATCTTACTATTTTGTAGTCCTCAAAGCATGCTATAACGGAGATTATATTTATCTCCATTTATCAGCTGGAGAAATGGTCAAATAGAGGAGCTGATGGCCTCCCTGAGGTTTAAAAGCATGTTCTAAGGCAGAATGAGGAGAGAGACTCAGTTTGCAGGCAGTGCTCTACCCACGAGGCACCGCTCCTAATTCAGCTGGTTGAACACCTGTTGAATTCTGATGCCTGATAATGTTGTCCAAAGTCTGGTGTATTCTTGCTGCACAGCAAATAATAGCTGAGCAGGTAAGACTGACTGCTGCTAAAAGCTACTGGGAACTGACGTGATTTGTGATCAGCCTTGTTTCTTTCAGGAGGTAAACTGGATGCAAATTTATAGAAGTGGGCTAGTTTTGTCAAGTAGAGTAGGATTAGGGTTGGGACTCAAAACATAAGGAATTGCTTGAGGAGCAGTCCCCAATAGCTTTAAGGTGCTGACACTGGGATGTAGGCAGAATTCTGGTATCTAAACCTGGAAGTGCAGTCTTTAATATCCAGTCTGTTAGCCTGTGGGCATGGGTTTCCATCTGGGATTTTCCCCGGCTTGGGCATATGCTCTGGCCTGCCTTGGGAATAGCGCAGTGCCTTTCTTCTCTGCCTCATGAGTCCACCACTAAGCTGCTTTACAGCCTTTCTGTTTCCAAGGGACATCTCATGGGATATGTTTAAAGCATATTAATACAAGATCAATTGAAAGTCAGCTCAGAACTGTAGAAAAATGAGGGGTGAAGAGATAGTGATATTCTTTTATGTGTGGCATGGCATTTGGGGCAGTCTCCTGCGTATGGAAAACTCAACATTCCTTTTCTGCCTGCCTGCCACCACCTTGAAGCTGCATCATCTTCTGTCTGGGACTGAGATCCCAAGCTCTGAGGTGTCCTGGCTGGTAGGGCAGTGAAAGGTCTGAGCTTGAACCTCACTCCAACAGGGGAGGAAACTGAAGTGGGAATTCCTACATCTTGGCCACGTGGTGAGATCACAAGAGCATGGAATGAAAGAGGAATGTCACTACATCCCATGCTGGCCATGTTTCAGAGGGAAGAAAGACAGCTGACTGGCATTTAGGAGAAAGATCTTGAAGTGGAGAGCTCACAAAGGTGTTGTCAAGTATGTGAACTCCAAGAGGAAGGTGGAGCCCTGCAAGAGAAGCAAGATACACCTCCTGGAAGAGGTGATTTAGATGGCATTTAGCTCAGTGAAGGGGCTGCTGTGGACACCACTTGGATGTGCTGACTTTCTCCATGGAGCACTTGGTGAGCCTCATTGATAGTGATGGGTGGCACTGGTGAAAATGGGTTAGGGGTCTGTGGTGCTCTTCACTGCAAGAAACCACTTTCTTTGGAGATCTGGTCCTTGGCTTCTTCTACTGCACCCTTATGGAGAGAGTCATCAGGGCTGCAGACTGGAGTGTGTTGCAAACCCGGTATGAAATGGGAAGAGAATTTCTAACCCAGCAGACCTAGAAGTTTCCTTAAGCAGAGGAACTGCCAAGGTCTGTTAGGTTACAAGTCTTTTGGGGTTTATTTGCCAAATTATGTCTGAAAGATGTCATGAAGGTATAGATCTGAAGCTGTTGAATGGAAATCTAAGGCCTTATATTAGGTATTAAAATTCATTTAACATGAACCTATAGGGGTCTTGGAGAAATTGCTGGAATTTCACAGATGTGACTTTTGTGTTATCTTAAGGTCTTGTCTGTCTTTTTTCTACTTTATTTCTTCTCCAAAACAACCTTTGTCAAATAATTCTCTGCCATTGCCCTGTAACCTTGACTGTTACGAGCTTGTCTGAGTAACCTGAGGGATAATTTACACCAGAGTCCCTGCTTCTCTTAGTCCTCAGGTCTTTGCCTTTCATTTTCGTGGCTTATCTCCTGAGTTGCTTTATTTGTGCGAGGGGGCTGGATGTATGAGCTAAGGGCTTACATGTGTAATATGTACTGTTAGAGTGCTAGAAAAATCAGGATCTAGAGTTTATTCAAACATAGCAATTCCTGAATTTCCTAAAAAATCAGTTGGTCTTCTGAGAGTGGTTCTTGCTTGTAGGATCTGTTGGTGTCTGAGTCGGTAGCTCTTAATTTGCCTGAGGAACTCTGACTCCAGAAGGATTTCATCTGGCTTTGCAAAGGAAATTTCGTTTATGGCTGTTGTTTTCTTCCAGTGAAGAAAACTGAGAGCTATTACTGGGTAGTGTGAAGAGGTGAGTGGATAAGGGCACTGCTTATAGTGCTTGTGCTTGTGGTAAATATTCCTGAGGACAATACAATGAATAGAAAGCCTGAGTTTTAATTGACAGACTCAGACATGAAAAGAGAGACCTGTTTGATGCATTTCTCATTACTGGGCAAACAGAAGGTCAAGCTAATTAGTTCTCTTGATAACTTGCTTACTCCACTGTGGGAAAACTTGAATGTATCTGAACAGAACTGGTTTGCAATGCAACAGAGAATTACCTTCCAAAATCATTAAAGAAACATTAAGGAAATCGCAAGTGTAATGCACCTGAGCAGATTACAAGGTTCTGTTAAACCCATGCATATTTAAAATTAGCTCTAATTTCTACCTTCATTTAATGCACGTTCATCTCTTTAATGAGGACTCTTGTGAATTTTAACAAAGAGGGAGCTGAAAGTGTCCCAGGATGGCACTGCTTCTGTACAAATAATTGAGCCAGTTGTTCTCTGGCCCGTTTCAGTGGCTGATGGTACTTAGTTCAATTCTGGTGAACACGCACCCTGAACTGCGGCTACTTTTGTCTCTTATGTTTGTCCACGTATATTTCATAATTATGAAAGGTTAATGTGGTCTTGGTAAGTGGAAATTAGTCAAGTTAAATGTATTGCTATGTTTTACCTAAGAGTGAAGTATATTTACAACAATCTTGTGACTTGAATCTTTATGGAAATGTGATGGAGTTTGCTCCACTAGACCTGTGGGTGTATATTTATTGTTAGGGGTAACTTTTAGTATTAAACAATTTTGTAATGTTTTCATAAAGGTCCAGAGGAGAGGAAAGCCATGCCTGAGTATGACCTGTTGTTTTAACCATTTTTGTATCTGGATCTAAAAACTGCTGGTTCTGTCAGAGGTGTAACCCCAGATGTGTGTCTAACACAGTTTTCTTTTAACTGATAGGGCTTTTTAGATAATTTGTTATTAGTGTATAAGAATGAGAATCAAACAGGATCTGGATCCTAGAGTGTGGCACAGATGTAGTTTTAAAATCTGCACACCTTGAAATCCAAATCAGCAAGTAGAGTGGGGAAGCAAATAAATGCATTTGTTATCCTTGCAAGGGAACTTTCCAGAAGAAATCAAGTAATTTACTGCAGCTCCCTTGAGAGGGCGAGTCTAGGGAAAGAAGTTGAAATCCAGATCTCCTGCAGTGCGGTTTGATTCCTCAACAGTGGAACTACTTTGCACATTGATGCATCTAGTCCAAAAGGTGGAGTGTTTTGGCACCATGGGTTTAGGTGCTTTGTGCAGTGGAAGAATAAGCCTCTGGGGAAAGTACTGGAACACTTCCTGAGAAGGGTTTCAGAGGTAGCTTGTCTTTTTTAATGAGTTAGTTTTCTCCTTAAAGCTGTTCTGTGGTTCAAATCAAAAGTGGGTACAGATTTTGAAAGTAAAAGTAACGTGGGTAATCTAAGTTTTTAATAATGAGTTATTTAAATTTATGTTTTTTTTTGTGTTGGCTTTCCTTTTCAAAAGGGTCCATGTTGTAGAAAAATACAGCAAAACTTGGTTTCAAACTGGGGTTAAGATTTTTTTTTTTATATTCCAAATATGAATATTATAGGAAAGTGTCTAAGTTTCTCTTAAGAGTGTTTAAGGCCTAAATGTCACCTCTTTCATATCAGGATCATTCCTGCTTACAGTAGGATCTAGTTTTGTGATTAACTTCCCCTTTGAAAGAAAAGGCAAAAAATGTTTTCATTTTCACTGGTAGCTGTGTAGCTAATCCTTCTCTTCATATCACTTTCTTCTCTAGTATATTCCCTGCTGGCTCCTTCTGGTTTGCCTTGACATCTAGACTTGGATCATGCATAAACAACACCTGATGGTGTCAGTGGGACCTCTGCATCCATGAGTGTCCTCGTAGTAGTGCCCTGCCAGCAGAAATGACGCTCCAGCCCCCAGTTTGACATTGATACCTGTTCCAAAGGCGGCAAGGAATATTTTGCACGCTTGTGTTTAAAAGTACATCCATATGATTTTAAAGGGTTTTTCATTTTCACTTAATATGTCTGAAAAACAGCCTACCCCACACTGCTGGTTTTAATTTTTCACTGTGAAAGCATATATATACATCTCTCTATATGAATTGTGTTTGTATATAAGAAAAAAATATATATTAGACCTGTGTGAACATCCTGCTTTTTCGTGTTTAATATTTGCATTTGTCACTTGCTAAATGAATCTTTGAATTGGGTTTGATGCATAATTTATTTTGATGCATCTATGTTATTTTCTGGCTTTTCAGGCAAATCTAAAGAAGTCATTTTACAGGCTTTTTTTTTTTTTCTTGAGACCTTAGAATCTCATTCTGTTGCTGTTGTTAGGATAAATGGAAATCAGAGTTTCCATGTGCCATCAGCAGATGGCCAGTCAAAAGATCTTTCTTTTTGCTCTGAAGTTTACAGTTCATTCCCCCCATTTTTTTTCTTTTTATTTTTTTTTTTTGCCGCAGAGCGACATAAGAGACATGAAACTGGTCTGGAGGCAGTTCAAATAATGATGTCACTTCATGCAAGCTTACTGTGTGGCTTGTAATAATTAGAAACCATGTGTAATGGTGCTTTTTATTTTCCCACATTTTGATTTGTGTTAATGGATGGCAGCTGCTATTTGCATTCCTAAAATAATCACAAATTCTTTTGATTCTGGCATTAGTCTGGATGACAGCATGTTACTGGTCACAGCACTTACTGTGTTCCTGTTCCCCATCGCTCTGTGACAAGACCTGCCCCTGTGTCTGAGTGAAGCCTCCTTAAACTGTGGTACTAGATTTTAATGAAACTCTTATTAAAACGGAAATCCTCACGGAAACCTCCTGCTCGGCTTTCAGGATTTGAATGTTGTGGTGCACACTGAGAAAATCAGTGACTGATCTGAACAGAATGCATTTTATTGAGTAAACAGTGAATAAGGCCTAGTGGAGTCATACTGAGACCCTGGAGCCTCAAAACTTGCTATTTGACACCTCTGTTCTTCCTTGTGTAAGCATTTTAGTAACAGAGAAAGTCTACTTTAATATTGGATTTGAGAAATAAGTTTTATTTGTTAGATTTGCAGTAAGAGCTGACTGATAACTCTTGCTGGAGGTGGACCAGAGTGATGTTTTGTCGTTCATGACCTCGTTGCACGCAAGGTGTGTAGAACTGACTCAGCTCAACCTAAGAGCAGTAATTGTACTAAAATCCAGAAAGATACTGGTATAAACGGAGATAATTCATTTTTCTTTTAAGTAGAAATGCTGCTCTAGTAATGCTTTAAAAAAAGATGGTTTGTGGGACTTTTGGGAGGTCCGTCTTTTGCAACACCTTTTTAAAAAGACTTTTTTCTCCCCCCGCCAGTGGGTATCTCCACTACACCGTGGTTAAGAGTTACTGTGAACAGAAGCCCAAGTCCACAGTCAGAAATTATTCTCAGTTGAATCTTGTCTTTCTACCACAAAATTCAGTTGTAGGGCATCAGTTTAACAATTTCTGTGAGGTGGCAAGGGCAAGAGTAACTCTTGGCAGGTGCAGTTTACTTGCAACTGGAATGGAATGGGAGAGAAATGGAGAGGTGCATGAGGGCTCTTTGTGTATGTAGTGATAGTTGATTCCTTTGTAGGTGTTTTCCATCAGAAGAAGATGGCCTAGTGAAGTTTCTTCCCATTCTAAAAGGCTGCACTTGAAATGAAATGTATGTCATAAAATGAACCAAATTTGACAACTGCTGCATTCCTCTGGTAGCAAGGATTAGGTTCACAAAACTTCATTCGAGTGGAGCCAGCCACGTAAAACAGGAGAATGAAAGTTATAATGTTCAGGGAGAATCATGCTGTAAAGACATCAAGCAACTTTGCCCACTTCAAAACTGGTTAAGTTTAAGATGTTACTGTCTGTAGGATTACAGATGGTAGGTTTTGGTCTCATTTTAGTGCTTTCCTCATGTTAGAAATGCCTCCTTTCCCCCTCT